>RCUC01167367.1:0-67317 GCA_003697995.1 Taxidea taxus jeffersonii | reverse complement strand
TAACAGCCTGAATCAGCATTCAGTAATGCCATAATATGGGAAGAGACAATGTCAGGAATAATTTTAGTTCTTCTAAGTAACTTCAGATTATGTACTTTCTAAACAGATACAATTTATTTTTTTCTAATTAAAAGATAATGTTGAGAGGTGCCTGGGTGGCTCAGTTGGTTAAGTGATTGCCTTTGGCTCAGGTCATGATCCTGGAGTCCCAGGATCGAGTCCCACATTGGGCTCTCTGCTTGGCAGGGAATCTGCTTCTCCCGCTGACCTTTCTCCACTCATGCTCTCTCTCATTCTCTCTCTCAAATAAATAAATAAAATCTTAAAAAAAAAAAAGAAGATAATGTTGAAGGTATGCATTTTTAAATGATTTCCCATTTAACTGAATATTTATGAAATAAATAGTTCCAATCACATTAGATAAGATGGCCTCTGCTTCATTTAATCCATCTAGTTTTCCCACTCTAGGGAATTGACAATATGGAGTATTGTAGGACAACTTGTGTTATATTTTGAATAAATAAATATTTAATAACAAGGAAATCAGTTTGTATTCGTATGGGTCAGGAACTAGGGTAAGGATGAGAAAATAAGTTTGAAATTTGACCTTAAGAGTTTGTTTAAATATCATCATTGCTATGTGTGCTTAAGTTTCTAACTGGCTATGTAAGTAATCGTCACAGGAAAATCTGTTTAGGAAAGTTGCCTGTTCACTAAACTTGATGTTTACTGGTTATTTTAAAACATTATACAGCACAGCCGAAAGTACAATAAATTCTATTTATCATAGTTGTGTAGTTTTTAGTCTTTAGGGAAATCCAGTTTTTAGAATTGACACAGTGATTCATTATTTTAGCACTGTGCCGAATAACCTATTCCAGCAGAATGTTTAACTTCATATTTCTATATAATTAAACAAATTCTAAAGTTTAGATCAGATGATTAAGAAAAACTGACATCATTCCCTTGGGAAGGAAAATATCGCAGAATTTTTTTTTTTAAAGATTTTATTTATTCGACAGACAGAGATCAGGAGTAGGCAGAGAGGCAGACAGAGAGAGCGAGTGGAAAGCAGGCTCCCTGCTGAGCAGAGAGCCCCATGCAGGGCTTGATCCCAGGACCCTGGGATCATGACCTGAGCCAAAGGCAGAGGCTTTAACCCACTGAGCCACCCAGGCACCCCAATATTATAGAATTTAAGAGTGATTTTTTTTCAGATAATGTGTGTTCACTGTAACTTGAATGTGTTATTTGTATCCCCAGTGGTATTTTGAAATATACTGACATGAATTTCTTGTAAGATACTTTATTTTACTCATACAACTATTTTAGTGTTTTAATTTTTTTATATCATACATGATATGGTATGTGTGGTGAAGACATGGGTTGTCTGTTGTTTACCATTTATGTGGCATGAATGCATTAGTAAGAAACAAGTAGAAATGCATAACCTAAAGTTTAAAATGTATACTTTCAAAATCATACTTTAAAGTTATCTTGGAGAAAAAACTACATGCATCCAACAAGTTGAAATAGATGCCTAGTAAATTATGACTATTCGAAAATAAGTATTTTACCCCTCATTTTTCTTCACATCCACAAATCCCCCTTGGAGCCTCTTGTCTGATTATCTTCTATGGATTTGTGATTTTCTTTCTTTTTTTGTTTTAAGAGTTCTGTTTTACCCCATATCCTTGCATAGACATCATTCTTGATTCAAGGGCGTTTATGAAATGTACACAGTAATAGGCACCAAAAAGACCTGCCTGAGATAGGCAGAAACCTGTTCTTTCTTTCTCTTCATAGCAGTGCCAGCATAAGCTTTATTTATAGATTAAGTTTAAAAGAAACCACTTTAAATTATGACTCAGTAAGTCTTATATATAGCAGGGGAAATCTATGGGTGTATTTTAAAGCCTCTAGGGTGATTTTGATCATAGTCAAATTTAGAAACCAGTGACTAAGATTAATTTCTTTAGTATTTGCTAGCATGTTTAATTCCAAGCAGGGAGAAAATGGAAATTTTTCTAAATATAAAAAGTACCTTTGGAGCCGACAGAACTTTTATTTAAAAAAATGTGTTTTTTTTTTTTTCAAGAACAGCTTTTCCTGCCTTTTTGTTAATAAGAGTCAGCGATGGCTGAGGTAGCTATAAACACCTTTGGGACGGATTCAGAAGATCCAAAAGATACAGTGATGAAGTAGGATTAGCAGGCTGTAGGGGAGGGTCACGAATGTGTGATTTTTAAGTCTCTTCTGTTTGAAACTGATTTCAGAGTCTTGAATTCGATCCAGTATATGGTATGCTACAAGTGGAAAGATTAAACCCGAGCGGTATAATTAGGGTAGGCCACGGCATCTGCGCTTGGATCGCAGCAACTGAATTTGAAACCAGCTGCAAACTGGTGACTAATCTCTCTGGCAAGCCCACATGAGAGTGTAGGACAATGAGGCCGCCTCAGCCTCATGAGCACATGTTTCTCCAACTTGCCTCTGAGCAGGTGATGGCGATGATGCAATCTGATTATACTTTTGAATGTATTCTAACCACAGTCAACAGTTGAGTCTCACAAGGGATTTCACAAAAGACTTCAAACCAACGAAATAATTTTTCACATCGTTTCAACTGTAGAAGGCCATGGAAACCAGTATCTTTTTTTTTTTCACCTTAGTGACTCGTTCTTTGTGGTACTTTATATAGTCTTAAATTTGAGAGGTTTTAATTAGTTTTTACATGTGAAACGAAGATGAGAAGAATGTGAAAAGAAGAAAGTACTTGAACTTGGAGCTCTTACTCCGAATTGTTCACAACTGCTTATACTGATCAATTAAAATAATTAAACTGTTCAGTGTCGAATTCTGTGCATGCAGGAGATGGTGAGTTGGTGGGCCGGGGAGGGTTTCAGTGAACACTAACCTTTCCGTATTCAGAGATATGCCTCCCTAGCTATGTAACCTGTCCCAATGAGGTGATATTTAACAGTGTCTTGAACATTAAAGGTGTTTAATAAATACTCAGTTTGACTTGGACGTGTGCCTTTATTTTTCATCTTTGAAGAGAGTAATAGTTTCTTGCAGTGTACTACAGAGGGACATGGTGAGGACGAGTAAAGCCATCTGTTTGAGAATGTATGGCATCTTTGGGGAAAAAAGTGCAATTGGACTTAAAATATAGTCACAGGTGTTATTTCAAATGAGGACTTCAGAGGTAGAATGCTTAGAAACTGCTTATTAATATTAAATTTAAATATAAAGATATATAGCTTGCAGTAAAGAACATGAACTCCCTAAGACTTTTGAAATAGAATTTGCCAACTATACATCCCTGAGAAGAAGGGGAGGAAAGGAAGCAAAAAAAACCCTCACCTGGTGATACTCATACTTCGTGTATGTCAGAAGCATACTTTGGATGCTTGTCAGAAGTGCGTATACCAGGGCTTCATCCCCATCAATTCTGATTTTATAGAGGAGGTGTGACTCTTAGGCACTTATTTTAATTATCTCCCACCATATCTCTTGCACAGGGTAATACTGATACAACCAAAATTTGAGAATTGTTGACCCACACTACTATGGTATGATAGTATAGACTACTAAGTATACTACTGTAGTATAAACTGCTAAGCTTCCTAATTTGCAAAGAAAACTTTTCATTATCATCAGGACAAATAAACTCTTCTTATGATAATTATAAAAAGATGTTTTGGGGCGCCTGGGTGGCTCAGTGGGTTAAAGCCGCTGCCTTCGGCTCAGGTCATGATCCCAGGGTTATGGGATCGAGCCCCGCATCGGGCTCTCTGCTCTGTGGACAGCCTGCTTCCTCCTCTCTCTCTCTGCCTCTCTGCCTACTTGTGATCTCTGTCTGTCAAATAAATAAATAAAATCTTTAAAAAAAATTAAAAAAATAAATAAAAAGATGTTTTGAAGAAACAAGATTATTGTGTTCAGTTGTGGTTTCGTAGAAAAAGCCAATCTATCTGTTTTGTATGTTTTTATTTAAACTTGTCACATAAACGGCATTTTATTAAAGAACTAAAGCCTTCAGTGTAGTGAATTAAATGCAGATATGTTGCGTCTGGTAATCTGAATTTGTAGGAAGCTGAAGTTTGGACCACCGGAGGAATGAGTGGTTAGCGCATGTTACAGTTTGACTTGTGTCTCCCGTAGTAGCTGTTAACCGAACATATAGTGGTAATCATTCTGTAATATACACATATATCAAACCATCGGGTCATATATCTTAAACCAAAACAATCTTGCTGGTCAGTTGTATCTCAGTAAAACTAGGGGGAAAGAGCAAGAAAAAAAAATTTCAGAGTTAAGGGAAAGGTGTGGAGGTACAGATTTTTATATGCCTTATTTTTTTACAGATTATTTCCCCCTCCTATCCTAATAGCTGGCTAAATTTCCAATTGATGATGGTGGTTTTCCTTAGAGATATAAGTGCTTATTTTTATTATGTCATTTATTTATTTATTTATTTATTTATTTTATTAACATATAATTTATTATTAGCCTTGGGGGGACAGGTCTGTGAATCGCTAGGTTTACACACTTCATAGCACATACCCTCCCCAATGTCCATATTCCCACCACCCTCTCCCTACTCCCCTCCCCCCAGCAACCCTCTGTTTGTTTTGTGAGATTAAGAGTCTCACTTTTATTATTTTATTCCATTAGAGTTAACATGTTTATTTTTAAAAGTGAGAATATTGGAATGCTTTCTTTAGGTCTTCCTGTACTAATTAGGATTTGTGCTCCTAAGCAAAAGTAATTGAATATTAATTATGTGAAAAACAAAAAAGGGAATTTATTTACTAAAAAAAAAGAAAGAAAAGAAAAGACCTACTAACCTCTAGTACCTATGAATGTAACCTTATATGGAAATAAAGTCCTTGCTGATGTAATCAGATTCAGATGAGGTCATATTCATTGCAGTGAACCTTCATCTAATGACGGTGTCCTCATAAGAAGAAGGAAATTTGGACACAGTGATATATGCATGCATGTGCACACACACATGGCCCTGTGGTGATGCAGGTTTAGAGACTAGAGTGGGGAAGCTACAAGCAGAGAACACCAGGAATTGCCAGCGACCTAGGCAATCCTAGAAGAAGCTAGAAAGAAGAAAAGTATTCTCTCCTAGAGACTTCGGAGAGAACATGGCCCTGCTGACCACTGATTTCAGACTTCAAGGCTCCAGAATTGTGAGAGAATAAATTTTGAACATTTTAATCTCTGAAGTTTGTGGTACCTTTTTTGTGGCAGCCCAAGGAAACTAATAAGGCATGTGAATGTCTCTTATTTGGATTTTGACCAAAACTAGATTAGAAGGAAAATATGGAAGTTTCTTTTCTCACATATTCTCAGCTAAAGGTTCGTGTGTGCTTTGGACCTGGCATGGTGGGCAAGGTGGAAATCGGTTTGCCATGTCAGGGATCCATGGTCTGTTCCCCACCGAATATCACACTCTACTTCTGCATGAGCATGAACCATCCGGGGGGCTCCTGCCATTACAACCCAGTTTTTCCTTAAAAGCAGCTCATGTATTTGAGTAAGTACTAAATGGCGATTTCAGAGTTTTGTCGCATAAAGTATGGAAGAGACTTTGTCATCAGCAGGAGCTGGTTACCTTTCCTGGACTTTGACTGAAATGAGAACTCCCATCTCAGGGAAGATCTCTGTGAGTGAATGAATCAACAACTTCTTGTGTTGCCTCTTCCTCCTCTGATCTTTTGTAACTGCCCATCAGGATTTTGGCTACTTGTCCTCTCTGATTTGATTGAGCTTCCCATCCAGATGTATTCCCCTCCATTGACCAGTTTGCAATCCTTGGGACCTCCATTCTATTGTAAAATATGGTGAAAAGCACCAGCCTGAAGCCAGTCGCATTGATCCAAGTTTAGAGATGTGTATACGTCTAGAGTTGGTGTTCTGAGCCTTCACTGTAGGTATCCCTGTTGTCAGCTTTACATAGAGAGAGTGTACCTGTACCTAGGAAAATCCTGGTTCTGGTACTTCTCTAGTAGGGGATGACAGGTAAGTCATTTAAGTTCACTGAGTGCCGTTTTCCTCATTTATAAATTTGGAATGATAAGCCTATTTTAGAGGTTGATGCATTTGATTAAATGAGTGGCCCTATCTCCTATATAGGAAACACTTGAGGAATGTTATCTTTGGTTGCTAGAAGAATTGTATCAGGATTCCATCTAATGCCTCTTCACTGTTCATTTGCATATCTATTCATACAGTCTTTCATTCATTCATTCATTCATTCATTCAACAACATTTCTAGTGGATCTACCATATGCCAGGTACTTTGCTAGGCATTAGGAATAAGCGATGAATATGATGTAGTCTGGGCCCTCCTGGAACTGACAGTCCAGCTGGAGAGACAGACTTTAATTATGTGATCACCTGAGTAAGTGTAAAACTACAGCACTGATAAGTGCTGTGAGAGCAGATGGCCATTTGTGGAAGTTCGAGGAAGACTTCCCCATGTAACATTTGAGCCGGAATGGAAATAGGTATGAGTTAACTGCATGGAGAGAGGAGGGGAGAGGGAGGGTTCCAGGCAGAGGGAACAACAAATCATAATGGCTCTTCAGTGGGAGGGCAAATAGCCCTTGGAGGAATTGGAAAAAAGGCCTGTAAGCTGATGTGCCGGGAGCCAGGAAGGAATGTAGAACTTGTTGAGGTCAGGGAGTTGGGCAGACCTTCACACTAGACCTGGTGGGCCCTGCTAATGTCTTTGTCTTAAGAGCATTGGAAACCATTGATGATCACTGAGCCGTGGGTGAGGGTGACCTGAACAAGTATGGTTTGGAAAGACCTTCCTCCCTTTTTCCCCCTTAATTGAGAGGATTTAGCTCTTTCAGATGGATGCTGCTCATTCTTACACACTTAGGACTTGGCTTCTGGGATCAGGGTTGTCAGTCTGCAGATACCACCCAGCCACCCTCGTCTGTTTCTCATGTACATCATTAATAAGGATGCCGTCTTCCAAACTTCATGCCACCTGCCGTCTTCACTTGCTCTAGATTGTGCCCCAGACTTCCCCGGGCCCCTCAACTTGACTCTCTCCCCTTCCCAGCTCCTGTAGTCAGTCTGAGTGACTCTTCCATCTGTGGTGATGCCCCAGCTGACACCCCACTTCAATCCTGTGTTCTCCAGAGACTTTGCCTACCAATGATTTTTAGCTTTTCTGCTCTAGCAGCTCTCCACTACAGCCTTGCTCAACATTATATAATCACTCAGAATGAGGCTTCCCCTGGAAACTTAAATCTTAAACCCAGAAATCCTATTCTCTAAAGTCAAGTGGTCCCTCTTGCATGCCACCATTTCTGCTTGTGTAATTGACAGTCATTATTTGCTCAATCTCTCACCACTTCCTGACTTCTTATCTAGCCTGGAGCTTATGGTCCGTCATTGCAGTGCTGCTTTGAGATCAGATCTCGTTATTTTGATCCCTGCCAGTTTTCAACTCTGGATAAACCCAACCTTTCCCTTTATCTGCCTCTGCCCCCAGGCTACGAAGCATTCCCAGAGAAAATCACAATTGTGCTTATACAGGCTAGAATGTATTGTTGCTTTCTAGTTATCTGAACTGTGAGTGTTCTTCTTAGCTCCTTGTTGATGTGAAGACACATCAGCTGTGTCTTCAGAGTGGCTGTCAACCTTGACTGCCCATTGGAATCACCTGGGTGTGTTCTAAAACCCAGCAATGGCCTGGTTCCACCCCTAGATTCTGATGTAATAGGCCTGGAGTATACTTCACAGGGTTAGACATCCCCAGGTGCTGAACAGGGAGCCAGACCTGGGGCTCCATCCAAGGACTTTGAAGTCATGACCTGAGTCGAAATCAAGAGTCAGATGCTTAACCCGACTGAGCCCCCCAGACACCCCAATTCCTGTCCCTTTTAAGAAAATATTTATTGGCATTAGTGAACTGTTACGCTGACTTTTGGTAAACGTAAAAAAGTTGAGTCTGCTATGAAGTTTCAATTGAGTATTTTTTTTCTGAAATTTAGTTATGGTCTTTAACTGCTGTAATCAGTAAATTCTGTGAGAAGAAGGAAGTAGGCAGAATGGTAAAATGAAAAAATTATTATTTTTTCAGATCTTTGTTTTAGACCTTGTGTTTCCAACATTTCCATGAATATACATCTGGGCTTCCTTTTTGTCGATTGCCAGTGTCCTAGTTATCTTTTTCTTTGTAACAAACTACCCAGTTTTAGTGGCATCAAATGACAATTTGTGATTATCTTTCAGAGTTCTGTGGGTTGACCGGGCATAGCAGGGCTATTCTTGGTTGGGCTTTCTCATATGGTTGTGATCAGGTGTTGGCTGGGGTCACTGTCATTACAAATGTGGACTGGGCTTGGTGTCCAGAGGGGCTTATTCACATAACTGTCAGTAGATGCTAGGTCAAGTTAAGGCTGTAAAAAAGATTACCTATACATAGCATCTCCATATCACTTGGGTTTCTCATTGAAACGCAGTGGCTGCGTTCTAAGAGTCAGTGGTCAGAGAAATAGGAAGTAGAAGCTGTCAAGCCAGCTAAGACCTGGAACCAGTACAGCATCACTTCCACCATGTTCTGTTGGTCAAGGAACTTCAGGTGTTCCCAGATTCAAGGCACAGAGAAACAAATACCAGCTCTTGAGGGGAAATGTTGCTAAGGAACACATGTGATGGAAGATGTTTTGGCCAACTCGAAAATAAAATGTGTCCCCGTCAGTGATTATAGGTAAGGTAGAGAAAAAGGTAATTACAGAAGGTACCAATATTCTCATCACATTAAAACAAAACTATTAAACTTTTTATTTTGGAATAATTTTAGGTGTACAGAAAAGTTGCCACGATACCTCAGAGCATTTTAGAAATATTTTTCATCTACATCTTACACAGCCATAGTAGATTTGTCAGAACCAAGAAATTTACATTAGTACAAAACTATTAACTAAACCACAGACTTTATTGGGATTTTACGAGTTTCTCCATAAGTGTCTTTTTTGTTATTCTGGGATCGAATCCAGGATGCTACCTTGCATCTAACCACATTCTCTTTTAACATGTTAACCAGTCCCTCTCAAACTGATTTTTTCCTTTCACAACCCATTAGAAAATGGCTTCTGTACAAATATGCATCTTTATAAAGAGTAGAATTTTAGAAAATGCGGCCTAATTGGAGAATCAGTGATCTCTAAAATATATTTTGGCTTTTTTTGGATGCTATAAAACATTTTCTAATGAGTTGCTATTAGTCTTCTAACACGGGAAAAACAATAACATTTCTAATAGAAATATATAACATCACAGCCATTTTGGGTGTTTTTTAAAAATTTCCGTGTTAACTTTAAACCCTAATCTTTGTTGTATTTGTGAGAGAAAAAAATTAAAAATGACTTAAATCAGTGTGAATAAGACTTTAACATTGCACTTTAAATTTATAGACTTCAACATAACCACCATTTTTTGGTGATCCAACATTCAGTCTGATTTTCCACCTCATTGAAAACATTCTCCAGCTGCTGCCGAGTGATTTCATAAATTGCATTCATGATCCTGGCTTGAAGTTCCTTTAAAGAATGTGGTCTGGATGAATACACAGCAGTTTTAACACAGTCCCATAAAATATAGTTCAGTGGGATAGGTCAAGTTTAAAGTTGCACAAGGATTTCATAAACACCCTGAGTAGATGTGCACTAAAACTTTGAATGTGTTATATGGAAAAACCTTATAAAGGATGGCAGTGTTCCAAACGTAGATTGAGTTGGTCATCTATGAAACAATTCCTACTACTGATGGCTCTTAATAGTACCACCTGCTAGTTCTTTCATAGTAAATTGTGTGAAATAACACATTCTGCAAACTGATGAACTACTTATTTATTTAATAAATCCATCAATGAAAGAAACCTCTGTCATAAGAAATGGAACTATTTATTAGACCCAAAAGGTCTTAAGCCAAAAATGTCAGGCATTTTTGTGGACAAAGACTGTTGCAATCTGGCATTGTTTTTTTTTAAAACAGCAGCAAGTAATACACCATACCCAGTTGGTATATTTGTCCTTTATCTGGCAGGAAACTCCAGAATCTCTGGGTAATCGGGTGAATGCCAAGTTAAACCTCAGAAAGACTTCAGTGGTCTTGGTGTACAGCTCTGAAGGTACTCCTAGGCTGTAAGTGTGCACTGAAGGCTGACATTTTTGGGTGTTTCACTAATGCATTTCCTTTGTCAGTTATATTTATTGGTTTAGAAAGAATATCTTTTCCCCAGCCATGACAACTGTTATCCTAGAGAACAAAGCAAACCAATATAAATTTCATATTCCTAAATTAGAATTGTGGTCCTCTTGTTAGAATAGACATTGCTCATGTTTTGAAGTTAATATGATTACATAAAATGGATGGTACACAGAAGACATAGCAATTTGTGGTAATTATGTCTACACAGGCTGGTATGTTGGCCAGACATTGTGCGGAATTAATCCCAGGGCAGTGTTTACTACTGGCCAGTCATGTCAATTGAAGTTAGATATTCTGCTAAAATACCTTATTAATTTTCAACTTGTCACTGAACCTTTCTTTAAATGTTTATGAAAACATGTGGGTTGTTCATACTTACCTATTTTATGTGCTTAACATACTCTGTTTGTATTAGTAGTGTGGAGCTATCTTGAAACCAGCTACCACACACCAAGACAGATTTCCCACTTTACTGATAAAATTATGTTTCTATCAAATATGGTATGAATATCTCTCTTTAGAGAAGAAAATATGAGTGCAATTTATGGCTGTTTTAAGTAATTCTGAACTTGTAATTTCCTTGCATCTTCAAAGGATTGTGATCAACCTTGTCTTTTCTTTTTTGATTATAGTTAAGAATTAGAAGTGGATGCTTTAATTTTACAGTTTTGTTTTTCCCCACCTTATAAAAAAAGCTTTTGATCCATGTTATTATGATCAAAGTTATTATAAAGTTAATGTAGGACTATAGGCTTAATTAGAACATTCCTTTTGAGATATTGTCCTTAGGTCTGTAATCCTGGGGAGACTGTTGTTCGCTCATGGAGTCTTAGAGGTGAGTCTGCCACAGTATGAATTGAGAATGCTAGGTGAAATTAAGCCATTAGATTTATCCTTGTGTGGATGTGAATCTCCCGTCAGTTGCCAGAAATTTTCTGGTTCCTGGACTGGTGATGCAGCTAACTTTTATTATTAAGATTTTTCATTTTAACTAAGGCCTTTAGATTTGAACCCTTAAGTTCATGAATGTGGGAAGCTTAAGCTTTTGAAATTATCTTCTCTATTTAATTGAGCTATATTTTGGTGCTTTTACTTTTCAGAGTTAAACCTCTCTTCTTTGGCTTTCACTTAAGTAAAAGAGAGAGATTTGTTATTCTTTATTATATGGACAAGTATGGAATCATTACCATACACTTGAAGTTTTGTTGTAAATACTTAAGATCATGAGGAATATAGTTAAAAGGAAACCATTCACCAACCATACTGAGAGTTAATGCCTAGCCTAAAAAGCTTTTGTGATCTTTCATTTTCCATTCATCCCCTCAGAGTGAAATAGTTACCTATCATTTCTATTGATGTGCATTATCAACTTTGATAGTACATCTCTTTGTTTTTGAAGCAAAATGATATGCCAGATAGTTTTATTTTTTCACTCAAAAAGCAGTGTTTTTAATCCCAAATGCATTAATTAAAATTGCTTTGCAATCTCCCACAATGCTCAGGAAATGTCTAAGACCTAAGACTCTGATATTAAAAAGTGTTTTCATTCTATTTGAATTGCATTACATAGTACATATAAGATTATAAAGTGTTTTATTTATACTCCTAAAAGTATACTTAATGATCTGTTGTGAACAGGGTAGTGTTATTTTAGTGGTTTCAACCATGGAACACTTGGGTTTCATAAAAACCAATGGTGTAAAAAAATTTTCAGGAACACATCATATAAATTACTGTTTAATAGACAATGATTTGTCCGTGAAGAGTGATTATGCCTTAAATGAATGTTGTTGCAAGGTCAGTCAAAGAGAAAAGTTGACATTAGGTGATTGATAGCATAACACTCTCGAGGGCACAGGTATTATAGCTAGAGATAATCCATCGTGGTATCAGACTTGAAGCGAAAATAGTGTAATTTAAAGGTTCTTTTTTTTTAAGGTACAATGATGTGTGTGTGTATACACATACATGTGTGTGCACATACTGAGTGCTTCTGCAAACTTTTCATCCAAGTCCACTTTTAGTTTGTTATACACATTTCTTGGAGAACCACTGGGAAAGATCCCATATCTTCATCTTCAGAATTAATTCCTATAAAGATGGTTTTGATTATTTTGATCCTAAAGTTTTAACTTCCCTAAAGGCTGCTTCATTCAATTTAGGAGGGCCTGGGAACACTCATGATGAATTCCTTCCCATTCAGTTTGCCATAGTAGTTGTGTTCCTGAAATTTTGTGCCACTGTCAGGAATGGATCTCTCACTGTGTGTCCATGATTAGAGAATTGCTTTCCAAAATAAAATCTTTATATCTCCTGGTAAAAGAGAAGTGGTGTTATTTATTACAAAGAGCTTTGCCATTTGGTGAGAGAGAGGGTTATCTTTTGAATATTCTAGTCAAATATGCCAACTGGACTTTTGTGCTGTCCTTCCTGATGACTTCACTGCATTCTTTTGGGCTTTCCCGATTGCAGTTGGGGTTTTCTGTGCT
Source organism: Taxidea taxus jeffersonii (assembly GCA_003697995.1). Taxonomy (NCBI): domain Eukaryota; kingdom Metazoa; phylum Chordata; class Mammalia; order Carnivora; family Mustelidae; genus Taxidea; species Taxidea taxus. The sequence continues at coordinate 54,577 of RCUC01167367.1, read as the reverse complement.
ATTAGTTCAGGCTGCACTTAAGTCACTGATATCAATGAGTCCTTTCTCTCCTCAGTTCCCACTGTGAATATTATACATTCTGACTTAAGACGTGTGGTCTTTGGAGATGTCTGCTGGTCAGATCCTCTTCCGGAGAATGATCCCTTTGGATTTTTGTAGTTCAGTTTTAAGACCTCTACGTGTCTTCTTCCTACGTCCCAGCTCTTGTGCTAAGCCACTGGTCTTTAGGTCACAGCTCCATTGTTCCACTTTCCAGTCTGATGAAGGTGGAGTTCTGTGCCTCCTTACCTGCTGAGTTTCTACTTCTGTCTTTTTGTCAGGGGGAATTCTGTTTAATTAGATTGCGTCTGTTCACTCAGTAGTTTCAGATTTAGTTGGTTTTATTCATTTTATTCCAGTGTGTTCTTCAAATTATCTACCGATGCAGGCCTTCTGATATGCATGATAGCCCTTATTTATTTGTCTTTGTTTCACCGAACATATTTTTCTTTATCTAATCAAGTTCCTATAAACATTTCTTCCAAACATCCTGTTCTTTAAGAAAGAGTTCTCTCTCTTTGAATCCTGAAATTGTTTCTTAATGTCTTCATATAGAGTGACAGGGCAAAATAAGTGGCAGACTTGTTCCCCAGTGTTGAGCTGAGGGTCACTGTGTCTCTCTGAGCTTTGCCACAGTTCAGAAGGCAGTGTCATCCCCTACCAATGCCTCCAGCATGCCTAGAGCCTGGCTTCCAAGGGGCTGCCAACGAGATGGTCACTTACCCTCTCCTGGCCTTAGGAAACAAACCAAAAACAATTGGAGTGGCTGAAGGTCATTGGACCTCTGGTTTCCCCACAGACCCCACTGCTTCTCCCGGCGTGATAGCCGCCTTGCTCACCAAGGGTGATCCTTTTCTTGGCTTGGTCTGCATCCCTGACAAGCAGGTTCTGTAACACCACATTTTGAGAATCCTGACGTCTTTTGGAGAAAGAGGAGTTAAGCTTCCAAAAATGTATAATTTTTATATGTTCATTTAGGGGAAACCCTTATTGTCTAGTGAATCAGACATCTGGATCTGAATCTCAGCTCTGTGACTTGCCAGCTGAGACTTTGGTGAGTTAATTAACCTCTCTGGGCTTCAGTTTTCCTCAGCTCTGAAAGGTAGATGATGACATGGTCTCAGTAGGGCTGCCATGATGTTTATATCTGAGAATTTATGTAAAATACTCAGCCAAGCCCTGGGCCCAGAATGGGTGCTCCCTCAACAGCAGTTTCTCCTTCTCTCCAGCAGAAAGCTGAGGTTTCTGCCCACACTCACCACCGGTTCTTAAATTTGCCTTTTGTTTTGTCCGTGGCTTAATCTCCAGAGCAAATAATCTTAGTCGTCTTGGAGGATCAAAAGCCTACAGAAAAACTACCACCATGGTATAAGTAAAAGACAAAACCAGTAGGAAATACTCAGTATTATTTGATTTATTTAACCTATGACAGTTTCCTTTTTTTTTTTTGATGATGTACCAGTGATTGTACTATTATTTTAATGTGTACACTGAGATTTATACAGTTTTAGTTACCCTTATATTTTTATTTAACAGAAGATGATTGTTTTTGCTTTGTCTGCAAATTTTTGCTAAATTGATCTCCTTGAAGCTTGGCATATTATCTTTTTATATGTAGTAAGATGTGGAAGGGTGCGGAATGTGGGCAGTTTGCATAATTTTAGAGTAGCCAATTTTTATGATAAGATGCAGAAGCACCATAATATAAGGTTGGTATATTCAGTTCTTTGTGTGTTTTTGTTTTTTTAGATCTTCAAGTTTATTCAGTTTTTTATTTTTTTTTAAGATTTGGTGGTGCATGTACTCTCTCAAAATAAAAAATAAAGCAAAAGAAAATATTCAGGATTAGTTCAAAAGAAGCAAATATCTCACTATTTTTAGAGAAAGAGAGAGCACATGTGTGCGTGCGTGTGTGTGCAGGTAGGGAGGGGCAGAGGAAGAGGGAGAGAACCTCAGATGTCACCACCCTGAGATCATGACTTGAGCCAAAATCAAGAGTCAGATGTTTAACTCACTGAGCCACTCAGGCTCCCCTTTCTTTTTCTTGAAATCTGTTCCCTTGGTTTTGCCGTTCATCTCTTCTGCATGGTCTCATTAAGCATCTATGGATTTGACTTATAAAACTCATCCTCATGTTTAAGTTAGGTTTTCTTTACTGAGTGTTGCTTCATGCTTGGTAGTCTAGCCTGAATATTTCTCATGGCTAACTGGACCAAATCATGTCCTGCATATTATTTGTGGTGAATTACAGGAGGAGATCCCAGTGAGAGACAGTCGGCCCTTGTGGCCAGGGGCTTGCTTGGCCTCTGATGTTCATTAGACTGGAGTTCACATGTGGTGTATATAACATTAATTAGCTGTTGGTCTTTGGGCAGGTCACTTACTATATACCTCAGGCTTCCCATTTGTAATGGGATAATTCTGTAATGGAACAATCTGCAGTGGAATAATAATGCCTAATTTATCAGATTGTTGTAAAGGTTAAATGAGATGATATGTATCAGAGGCTTAGCCCAGCACATGTATATACTAAGTCTTCAATAAACATTAGCCTTTGTTATGTAATGGAAGATACAGTGTTATTAAAACATTCTTACTAATCACCTTAAACCAAGCAATCACATAACTCAGCTTTTCATGTTATCAATTGAGACAATGTATTCTAAAACCAAGTTAATAGAAAAGTCATTTCTAATACACACTGAACGATAATTATTTTGAATTAATAAGAGGGTCTATAGACCATTGAATAGTAGTTAGCTATAGAAAGAATTCATTTTCTTGAAGATGTTCAACATATGACCAAGGCCTAGGGTAGGCATTGGAAAGATGTAGTATACTTTATGAAATTTTTCCAGTATGGGATCTGACTCGCTGAACTTAAAAATGAAACAAACAAAACAGAAGCTTGTTCTCCCTGTGCCCATGGTGCCAAAAAATTAAATCACTGCTGTATTCATCAAGTCATAAAATTTAAATCATCTCTATTTGAGTTGGATAGCTCAAAGTAGTATTTGTCGTTAGCCACTAGTTCAAGCAGAATCTGGTGATAGTTAATGGACTGTTGTTCAAGGTCAATTGACACTAGGTTGCTGCCACAATATTAAAGTATTGCAAAAAATATGGATATAAATGAACTTTATTCCTCGGTTTATGCTGTGTTTATGCTTAATGCTATGCATTAAGAAAATTTTCTTGTTTTAGCTTTACCAATAATTTGCTTTTTCTGAGCTCTCAGGGCTGTGGCTACCTAGCAACAACACGTGTAGGCATTTCTTTATGTGCTTCTCCTACTTTCATATTTTTTTTCTAAAGATTTTATTTATTTATTTGGCAGACAGAGATCACAAGTAGGCAGAGAGGCAGAGAGAGAGAGGAGGAAGCAGGCTGTCCGCAGAGCAGAGAGCCTGATGCGGGGCTCGATCCCATGACCCTGGGATCATGACCCGAGCCGAAGGCAGCGGCTTTAACCCACTGAGCCACCCAGGCGCCCCAGCTTTCATATTTTTATAGGCCAGAACCCCCAGCCCGTATCTTCTCTGGAAGGCTGCTGCTGATCCACAAAATTGGCACCTTCTTTACCTGGGACAGTTAAGTGCCAGTGTTTTTTGTTGTTTGGGTTTTTTTGTTTTTTTTTTTTTAAACATCTGCCGTATTCAGTTGCCTTGACATGGCTGTGTTTGGAATCAGCTCGTAGCTTGAAAGTAGAGCCGTTGGCTTCAGGGCCAATGTACCCAGGTGAGATAGAGTTCTCAGGTGAGACCAAGAATGGACAAGGGATATAAAAAGGAGGGGCTACGGAATGAAATCCTGTTGTTTGGATTCCTGAAGAAGCAGGCAGAAGTTTTAGGAGAAAGGGTAAGAAACTCTTTTTACTTCTCGGCACCATTCAGGTATAATGTCTGAAGTTATAGGAGTTACAAACTTTTAAAATAAAGTATTTCAGATGTTGCATGATTATTACCTAAGTATACCTGAAGTAGCTTAGGTTATGTTCTTTTAAATGAGGATATTAGCTTAGTTTGCTCAAGCATCAGGCTTTGCATTTGACCACCGGTGAGGCCGTATGCGCACTTGGTCGTGAACGGCATCGGCAGGCGCTGGAGGTTTAACCAACCATGTGCTCAGTCTCTGTCCCAATGTAATCATTTTGCTGGGCCTCCATGAAATTCACCCCACACTGTCAGTCAGTTGCTCAACTTCAGGGAAAATTTGGCCTTTCCCCACGTTGCTGACATCTGCCCTTTGCATATCAGGCTCGACAAAATCAACCAGTTTTTCATAGCAGGCACCCCTGGCTCCGGCCCTGTTTCTTTGAGGTGCTCGGTTATTTACTCGAGTGCAGTATGGTTTAACCTCAGTACCTGTGCTGTCTAAAAACAATCAGAAATATTTGCAAAACTTATATTCTTCAAGACCCATGTTTTGTTCAAAGAAGCTATCAGGTGTTTCTAATGATACCACAGGTTGAGCAAAAGCCTCAGAAACGCTGGATATTTCTGTCAGGATCAAAAGCTGTTAGTATTTCTTGAAATATATGTGTAAAAAAGTGGAACCTGAGTTTATACAACTCAAGGTATTTCATGATCTTCTGAAGAATTGTAGGATTTTCCTATGGCCACTTTGGGATGACAATAAATTCATAGAGGGTAGAAGAACTGACCCGGCTTGCCAGTTTATTGGTTAGAGAAGCTTCTCAAGATGTTCAGCTTCTGTGTATTTGTCTGTACAAAGGGGAAGCACAGGAAAGTTAGGACTTGGCTGAAGAGAAATCTGAGTAAGCTTTGCAGTTCCTGTGTCAGTGGGAAAAATAGGAAGGCAGCTTAAATAAGTTAAGACTGTTAAGCATCTAATTACTAGGTGGTGAGCCCCTTTGTTTCCCTGTAATAGGAGCATAATTGTTAAAAGTTCCTGAAACCCTGGAATTACCACTACTTTCAAGGCATGAGTCAAATTTGAAAATCGGAACAGTGGGCTAAAACTTTCTATTGAAAACTGGTCAGTCGGAAATTTTAATATGAAGGAAAAGCATTCCATCATTTGGTATAAATGTACATATTTATGTATATGTATATCCATATCTATATAATTTTTTGCATCCATCTCAAAGAATGTTTTGTGAGAATCCTTGGCTACCATTTGTGTCACCTGTCACCTAAAAGTATCACCTAAATCCTCTTGTAGACGGTTGTGCATATAACTTTTCACCACTCCTTAGAAGACTGATGTTTTCTATCCACAGCTTAAAATACTTGATTTGCCCTCAATTGTTTCCAACTTTAGGTTGGTATTGCCTTTGCTATAGAAATTTGAAGTTCTAGAATTTTGAAACCTGGAGAACAGATTCAAGTAGGACATACCTTTCATAACTATTCATAACACTATCTGCTCTCATAATCTGCCTTTGGCATTACCCTTTTCCATCATGAAGGATTCATAGCCCTTTTTATGGCTTATTACCTATAGCAGTCAATAGAATCCGTAATCATTTTCATTTCTTTGGACTCTATCCAGTGCCCATTTATGTCTTGACATGTAGCTATGAGAATTAAAGACAGTTTGAGAGCGGAAATAAGTTGAAAGTCTTCCTCAGCCAATGCTGAAATCAGGAATTCACTTTCTCTAAGTCCTTGTTAAACCCTGACTTTTAGGCATGATTTTTTTTTTCCTGCACTCCATTCATTTGATGGAAACATTAATTAAGTTAATAGCATGGCAGCGTCTCCCACTGCCACTGTGGGTCCCTGAGCAGTGGTGCACATTACATTAACTTCTTCAGGTTATAAAGCCCCCATTTTGCATGGGGAAGCAGTAATTTCAGGGAATAGGGCTTAATGAAGTTTCCCCAGGTGTTTAACTTAATACAAGAACTCTGAATTCCTTCTAAGTGCAAGGAAAAAAAGTAGTTTTTTGAAACAAAAATTTTAATAGTGAATTAAAACAATTAGAATGATAGTTGAGGTTCTCCATGCTTATTAAGCTAAGATTAAACTGAATAAACCTGACACCATTGGCTTGCCAAAAAACAGTTGTGAGCTTTGCCATTAACTACAATTAATATGATAAGGACTGAGGAAAACCTGCATTTCTTCTTCCTCTAAAAATGGGACTATACAGTATAAGGCTTTAAATCAGCTTACTAAAAATTCAATACATTTGTAAAATGACAAAATAATTTTTCTGCTCCTAAATAAAATATTTTTGTTTTTTGATGTAGCAAAACTAACCAGTTCATGATTAGAGTTTTATTAAAGAAATCTTTCTTACCTCTTAAAACTTAGCATAGTGATAAAATTGTTGTTGAAGATTGACTGACTGAATCCCTTCTATTGTGTAGCACAAGGCCTGGCACATAATAAGTAGTCAGCAAACGTTTGTTGACATGTTAAAGATTTACATAGTGATGGCCTCTTTTTGTGTATGTAATATTTGCTTTTTTTTTTAAGATGGATTTTTTTTTTTTTTTTTTTTTGAGAAAGAGGGAGAGAGCAAGAGAGTGTGTGTGTGTGTGCACGAGCAGGAAAGGGAGAGGAAAAGAGAATCCCAAGCAGACTCTGCACTGAGCACAGAGACTGATACAGGGCTCGATCCAACTACCCTGAGATCAGGACCTTAGCTGAAGCTAAGAGTTGGAAGCTAAGAGTAGACTGTGCCACCCAGGTACCCCTAACATTTACTTTTTATAATCAACAGTTTTTTTTACTACATTGTAATTACTATCTAGGTTCTACTTCTATTTAATTATCTTTCCAAAATCTTTTTATTAGATTTAATTTAAATGTAAACATTTGTACTAGGAAAACACATGCTCATGTTTGAACTCTCCCCTTTTTAAATGATTGAAATATAATTGATGTACAATGTTATATTAGTCTCAGATGTACAACATAGTGATTTGGCAATTCTGTGCATTACTCAGTGCTCATCACAATAACTGGAGTCGCTATCTGTCATGGTACAACATTATTACAGTGTAATTGACTATATTCCCTGTGCTGTACTTTTTATCTCCATGGCTTGTTTATTTAATAACTGGAAATGCATACCTCTTGATCCCCCTTACCTATTTCACTCATTCACCTGCTTCCCACCCGTCTGGTAACCACCAGTTTGTTCTATTTAAGAACAGACTTTTTTGTTCTTTTGTTTTGTTTTTGTTTTTTTATTGCACATATAAGTAAAATCCTATGACATTGGTCTTTCTCTGACTACTTTCACTTAGCATAATACCACCTGAGCCCAATCCATGTTGTTACAAATGGCAAGATTTCATTCTTCTTATGGCTGAGTAATATTCCACCGTGTGTATATGCCACATCTTCTTTATCCATTCAACTGTTGACAGACATTTGGCTTGCTTCCATATCTTGGCTATTGTGAATGCTTTCCCTTTTAAACATATGTTTAAAAAAATATTAAACCTATGTTTTTGTATCTGGAAAGATGAAATGGTTACAGGGGTTGCTTTTGGGGCCCGGGAGTGGGTGTTGGTGGAGAAGGGGACTCTTCAGCTGTTAATATGACAAATATTTGTAAAGCACCTATTAGATGCCAGACACTATCAGAGTGTTGGCCATGTTGGGGGACCAAGACATCGTCCCTGTGTTCATGAGTGTTAGAACCTACTAGGAGAACCAGGCATTTAACATACACATACATACATACACACATATATATGTTTATTTACTTACTAACAGGAATGAGTAATATGAAAGAAAGAAAAGCATGCTAGGAGGCAGAATTTGCAAGAGGAAAGTAATTTAAGGGGGGGGTTGTTGTTTAGGGAAGCCTTCTCAGAGTGATATTTGAGTTGAACTGGAAGGATAAATCAGAATTAGCTAGGCAAGAGGTAAAGGAAAGTGTTCACCACTGGTAGAGGAACTAGCATGTGCTAAAGCCCAGAGGCAGTGAGGATTTGGGCTTCCTGGAAGAACTGAATGAAAGAAGACCTGTAACATTGAAGTGCAGGGAGGGAAGCAAAGAACTGGAGTGAAGATGGAGAATAGACAGGTGAGCGCATACAGGGCTTGGGAGTTTGAGTTTTGTTGTCAAGGACAAGGGGAAATCATTGAAAGCTTTTTAAGCAGAGGAGCAATAGCATCTGATTTGTTTGTTTTAATTTAAAGACCTCCCTGGTTGTTGGAGGGGATAATGAATAGGAAGTGGTCTAAAACAATAATAATCCTGGCAAGCGAGGTTGGCGACTTTGGCTAGGATAGTGACCACAGAAATGGGGAAGAGTTGACAGGTGTAGTATGTTTTGGGGGACTTGGTGCTGGATTAGATAGGACAAAGAGGTACTCTAGAATCTCAGTATGTGCTGGCATGAGCCACAGGGTGGAGGATACAGAAGTCTAGAGAAGGAGCAGGGTTAGGGGGAAGATCAAGAGTTCAGTTTTTGGACAAAGTAACTTTTATGTAGTAGTGGAGGTTTATAACTGACATTGGGCTTATAGTGTGAATTGGGAATATTAGGATGCACATGGTATTTACATCTTTGTGAATGCATGTGATTACGTAGGGAGGGCATGTTGAGAAAGAGCCGGGGACCCAGCCTTGGGGGACTCAGCCTTGGGGGACTCTAAAATTGAGAGCTTGAGTAGTGTCAGAGAAGCTCACAAGAGCCTGAGAAAGAACCGTGGAGTCAAGAGGAATATTGAAGAGAATGGGTGTTGGGAAAGCTAAGATGAGAAGTATTTCAGTAAGAATTAGGCCCACCTTTTTGTAAAAGTTTGCAATACTTTTATAACTTATGTGCATGTACATGTATATTTTTTTCCTAGAAGATACCTTTTATTTATTGCTATTCAAAAACAAACCCCCATGTAACTAAAAATGAAGTTAACCGAAGAGATGATCTTGGGCAGACTCTCTTTTAGACTATTTTTTCTTAACATAGAATTACAAAAGATATATTCGAACACCTGTACAAAACACATACGTGATGGGGAATATACGACATGCAGAATCCAAGCAAAAGGATTTTCACAAAACGTGTATCCTATTTTCCACATATTCTCATTAACTTGTCTCTGCTGGCTGGATTCATAGAACTTTTAAGACACATAAATGTGAAGGTTAATTTAATTTCATTTTGATTCTTGCCAGTATTTGTTCTTGTGTGCCAGAATTCAGAAGAGTAAGGATTGCCATGCCGAAGTGTTTTATTTTTCCTTCTCTGGGTAGTGTAGCTGAACCAATCAGACTGCAGGAATGTGTCTGGTATTCCCTGTGCCCTTTTGTAGTTGTAATAGCTGATGCTAGTGAATTATCTTGCTAAATGATAGGCTGTTTGCTCCTGGAAGGGAGACTGGTCTAATGGGAAGAGCATGGGCTTGGATCCAGTCCCAGCCCTAATCCTTACTCCTGCAAATTTGCACAGGCTACTTAACCTCTTCATCCTCCTGTGTGAAATGCCTATTCATAATGAATACCTACCTCACGAAATTTTTGTGAGGATTTATTTAATAAAGTTAAGTATGCAAAGTGCTTAAGAAAATATCTTTAACAAGAAAATATCTTTAACAAAGCGTGCCCTTAATAAATGTATTGCTTTTTAAAAGATCTCATAAAAAATACAGTTTCTGGTATCTCCCAGCCTTTGTGTATAATGCCTGTCAGTAGTTATTTTTGTCATTTGAGAAGATTACATTTCTTTTTTGTCATAGAAGCTGAGATTTCACAACACATGATACTGTTTACAAGTTTATTTTTCATTAAGGCATACCTGATGTCCTTGTTCTTTGCTCTGTTTCAAAGTGCCTTTTCCAAGTCACAGCTTCTTCAAAGGATTAACACTGCTAATTCATGAACTTAACACCTATAACCAAAATTTTCAGGTAAAGTGATTTTCAAGATTGTCAGTTGAAAAGCAAATATATATACATCTATATATATAAATATATAAATATCTATATATATAAGTATATAAATAATCACAGATGTGAAATTCTGTGTTCATTTATCTAAAGAAGCTTGATTGATGAGAAAGTTACTATTTGACATTTACATTTTTCTGGCTTCTGATATTAATGCTTTACTTTGTCTAAAGTGGCACTATGGTAAATATTGATTCCTCTTCCTGTCCAAATAGACTTGCTATAAACGAAGCCCATCAAAGTGCTGTATGTTCAAATATAAGCATGTTAAAGCAATGATTCTCCGTATATTAGGGAAGACATAGAGAAATATTTATTGTAAAACACAGGTTTTACACTGTATGTACTAGGTCGTTTTTGCTTGGTCTGTGTGTGTATGTGCATTTTATATTCCTGTTGAAACTTGAAAGAGGTGCCATATATTTAAATGTTATCTTACTTTAGTTTATTCACATCAGTGTGCTTTTCTGTTTAAGTATCTATCTAGAATTGGTTGGGAAGCAACATAATGAGATTTGGTCTGGCAAGTCAAAATGAAATGTATACAGGAGCGCCTGGGTAGGTCACGGGGTGACCTCTGCCTTCGGCTCAGGTCGTGATCCCAGGGTCCTGGGATCGAGCCCCGCATCGGGGGGGGTCTCTGCTCAGCAGGGAGCCTGCTTCTCCCCCCCTCTCTCTGCCTGCCTCTCTGCCTACTTGTGATCTCTGTCAAATAAATAAAATCTTAAAAAAAAATGAAATGTATACAAATTATTCACATTCTGACAAAGAAGTTGCTCTAAAATCAAAGCAGGAGAGTAAATGTAGTGTGAAATGGTACGCAAAATCCAGCCAGAGCATAATTAGCAAAGAATAGTAGAAATGCCATTTGTTAAAACTTGAATTGTAACAGTCAGTTAATTTTCTCACAACAGGAAATAACAAAGCAGTTAAGAAACATCATCTGTTTAAAAACAGTATTAAGGCAGGTTAAAGAACCACAAATACAAATAAATTATAAAATTGAAAACAGAATGTTCAGTAGTATTTGATCTTGATGGCCTTAACAGATTTGTTGTTGTTTTACTGATTGGTTTATTTCAATAAATTTTTCAAGATCATATTAATATTTTCCCTCTATATATGTGTATGGGCATATAAAATCTCTTAGATTTGGGATTTTCCTCCTTTGGACAAAGTTAATCTACTAGAGAAAAGATATACTAATAATTAAAGCTGGGAAGGTGAGTCATTTTTTTTCTATTCTGCACTGGTTTAAAAATTTTTTATTGGAGTAAACCATACATAACATAAAGATTTCCATTTTAACCATTTTAAGTGTAGAATTTAGTGACAAACATTACACTGACAATGATGTGATATCACCACTACTGTTTCCCAAACTTCATCACCCCAAACAGAAACCATTTTTTTTAATCTTTACTGAGACATAATTCACCTGCCGCCTGCCATATCATTAACTTAAAGTGTACAATTCAGTGGCTTTTAATATAATCACAGAGGTGTTCAGCCATCACTATAGTCAATTCCAGAACATTTTCATCACCCCAGAAATAAACTCTGTACCCTTTAGCAGTCAGATTCCACTTCTCCCCAATTTGCCTCTAAAGGTTTGCCTAATCTGGACATTTCATATCCATAAAATGACATAATATCTGATTGTTTGTAATTGGCTTCTTTTACTTTTATGTTTTTAAGGCTCATCCACATTGGAACATGTTTCATTATGCCATTCCTTTTTATCGCCAAATACTGTTCCATTCTATGGCTTTACTGCTTTTTGCTTATCTGTTCATTAGTCGATCAACATTTGGTTTCTATTTTTTGGCTATTATGGATAATGCTTCTATGAAATTTGCATACAGGTTTTCTGTAGACATGTTTTCCTTTCTTTTGGGCATATGCCTGGGAGTGGAATTGCTGAATCATTTGGTAATTCTATGTTTAACCATTTGAGGAGTTGCCAGAATGTTTTTGCAAAGGAACTGGCCCATTTTACAGTAACTGTGTGTGGGGGGAGGGTTCCCATTTCTCCACATCCTGGCCAATTCTAATTGTTACTGTATATCTTTTCAATTTTTCTAGTCCTCCAGTGGATATAGAGTGGTACCCACTGTGATTTTGATTTACATTTTCTTGATGGCTAATTATATGGAGCATCTTTTCAGGTGCTTATTGGCCATTGATAGGTTTTCATTGGACAAATCTCTATTCAGATCTTTTGCTCATTTTCAAGTTAGGTATTTGCTTTTATAATTGAGTTGTAGAAGTTCTTTATGTATTCTAGATACAGGCCTCTTATCAAATATGTGATTTACAGATTCTTTTTTCCTATTCTATAGATTTACAGATTCTTTTTTCCTATTCTATAGATTGTCTTTTTTGAGACTTGTGTGTTTCTTCTCTCAGGTTTCTAATTGTGACTTTATTTGGGGAAGTTTATGGGATGCACATATCAGTGACAGAGTGAGAAAGGTTACTTCCATTTCTCTCTACCCATGAAGTCCATTTCCTCACCCTGCACTCTGTGCTGTCACATTGATTCAGGAGACATTTATTTTGGTACTTGGTAATGTGCTGGACTCTGGAACCGAGTTCTGAGAGTAGGAGAGGGAACTCCTTTCTTAGAGTCTGGACAGGTCAGAAAAAGTTCTGTTGTCAGGAAAAGCACTGCATCTTTACAAACCAGGGAGAGTTTATTTTGTTAGATTTATGCTATAAACTTGGCAAGTAGTTGAAGGAGACTTGAATATCATTGCGTATATTTTACTTCATGGTGTCTAAAAACTAGTCTAGTGTAGTGATTGCAACAAATGGTCTGTTTCCCCACACTTTCCACTGTCCCTCATCAGAGCTCTCTGTTCCTTCTCCTGGGCTCTGGAAACTTATCCTGTTGGGTCACTAGTTTTGTCATTGCCTAGGTGGTTTCTTCTCTCCATTTACCCAAGTCTTATCTGATTTCCAAGGCCTATCTGAAGGTACCTCATGATGGTATCTTGTTGATCACTGATGATCTTTTCTTTCCCGAGTGAGTGTGGTGCTTTTGAACCTTCCTTGTGTCTTCGCCAATAGTCCCATCTTTGAATGCTTCGTTGTCCTCCTAGCTTGCATGTACTAGAGTTCAGACTATTTCCTTCTTTGGGACACTCCCCATGGGGCCGAATGGAAGAAATTCGAGAAAAACAAGAGTTTCTGGTCTAAGCTGCAAACTCTTGGAAGGGTGATGGAGGGAAACAGAGTCTGGGAAAAATCAAATAGTGGTGGGTTAGCAGATGCTGAGTTGATACACTTAATGAAACAAGCTGTTACGTTGAGTTAATGGTGACAAAAATATACAAATTCAGATCTAGTTTAGGCTATTTAGGATGTCCCTCCCTCCCACTCCCATGTTTTTCATGGGATCCACACTTTGAGTAGGCTGACTTGGAACTCTCATACGCTTAAAGTTTTCCATTTCACACATGTTGTCTAAATATGTGCCCGTAGTTTTTGCTTTAGCTACTGGCCTAATAAAAGCCTCTTGTGAATGCTTATCACCTTGTAAAGTAGTTACCAGAGCTACAGTAAAATTTGCCTGCAAGTGAAAAGGCTTTGACTTCCCTAGGGGGAGAATAAAAAACATATGAGACAAACAGCAGCAACTGGAATTATCTGGTGTAGAAGGTGGCAGAATGCCAGCCAAATGCTCTGTCCCTAAAATGTTCTAAACCTTTATCTCAACTCACTGAAAAGGCCACCTTGTTTAAAGAACTTCAAATACAAACTTGGAAATGTCTCATTATTTTGGTACAGTTTACATAAACAATGCCCCTTTTTATTGCTATCTTCAGGCATCAAAGCCCTAAGAGTTACAAGAATTTTTTTTAAATGTTTCTTTTTTAAAATGGTGTGTGTGTGTGTTTGTGTGTATGTAAATTGTTACTGAAAGTTGTTGCCATGTTTATTTTAGATACTTCGATATATCTAATCAGAAATGATGTTGATTGTTAAGTCGGCAAAGTGGACTTTGAGGGTGTGGTAAGAAATGGGAACGAGAAACCTTCATTAGCTATTAGGCCATGAGGATATATATTTTTTTTAATAATAGAGATGGAATGGGTTGGTAAATCTTGCTGTTGTTTGGGTGTTGCCGTGGGAGAATAGACCATGTTATGTAGAGATATTTTGATGTCTCTCCTAGGGCAGCGGAAAACTCTAGCCTTGTTTTGCTCAAAAGTATTTGTATCTTTTTCAAAGTTACTTTTCTTTAGAAAGTTCACTCAACTTTTTGCTTTATAATTCTTTAAGTTTTTAAACCCAGAGAGTCTAATTCACTAAAAACCCAATTATAGTTAAATGCTTTATTTCCTGAATAATCACTATTTTTCCTACTATTATTGATACCACTTCATTTGCTGAATACTGTCTTAGAGAACATTTCAGAGATGCTATTTTGATTCCTTCAGAAATCCCTAGAATAAGGGAGGGAAAATGCTTTTATATTGATTTAGGAATGAAGGAAACTGAGGTTCAGACATACCAAGTGGCTTGGTAGAGGTCACAGGTAGCAGGGGATGATTTCCAATTTCTCTGCAGTGCCACTCGGAAAGCTTTAAATCATAGGGCTACCTGGCTGGCTCAGTTGGTAGACCATGCTCTTGACCTTGGGGGTGTGAGTTTGAGCCTCATGTTGGGTGTAGAGATTACTTAAAATCTTTAAAAAATACACAAAGCTTCAAAATACACAAAGCTTTAGGTTATTGTGATACTTCACAATTATGAATTTTTTTATTTTTTTTTAAGATTTTTATTTATCTATTAGAGAGAGAGGGAGAGAGAGCAAATGAGCACAGGCAGACAGAGAGGCAGGCAGAGGGAGAAGCAGACTCCCTGCCAAGCAAGGAGCCCGATGTGGGACTTGATCCCAGGACGCTGGGATTATGACCTGAGCTGAAGGCAGCTGCTTAACCAACTGAGCCACCCAGGCATCCCTATGAAATATATTTTTGCCAAGAAATAATAAACCTTTTCATCAAATCTGCCAGAAAGGCTGCCATATTTGTAACTCAAAACAGAGCTGGAAGTTTTGGGTCATTTCATCTCTCTGGCTAAGCCCACGCAGTGAAGGTTTTGGGAAAGGGAAGTCCTCATTGTTGTTTGCTGAATTACTCTGTTTCTCTGTATATCTGAAAATTCAGCCTTCATTATTTTCAATTTAACAGATAATTTTCCTTAAAAGGAAGAGGAAACTTGTTTATGTTCTTGGAAGAAAGTATAGTAATTAAATCTAAACCATTAGAATATTAGAGAACATAAATTCTATTTCTGGGCCAAAATATAAGAAAATAAGGTGTAATCGTCTAACAAAGTATATGTTTAATTGTATGCATTATGTTTCCTTCTATATATAAATTCAATATTTTTGTTGTATTATGTATTTATATAATAAAGTTATATAACTCCCTTAAACCAAGTCTATTCCATGGATTAGAACATATTATAAATTCAATACCTATCCATAAATAATTATTTAGAGAAACTTTATGGAGCCAGCAATGACATTTTGAAATTGCTGCTACAAAACTAGATGACCAATCCTGGAATTGGAATATAAATTAGTGAGTCAATCAGTCTTGTTAGAGCTGCCAGATTTTTTTTTTTTTTTGAATGGGAGCAGGTAAGGTGAATTTTATCTTTGCCTTGGATTTCTATTTACAGCAAATTATTCAACATTGTGCTGTGGTGGTACTTGATAATACAATCCTAATGCTGATTCACCCATTTATCAAATTTTATGTAATAGCTATTGCCTTTTTATACTTGTCTAAATGCTTTAGATCATGTTCTCCCTTGAGAATAGTAGTGCATTTTAATATACGTAAATTTAAAATTTTATTATATTTTTAGGGAAAAAATGGGGGAAAATGTAATATTTTTCACATTAATATTTTGGGATTTAGCTCTGTCATTCTAGGTCAAGCATAGTCATCAATAAGTCTAGGAACCACCAAGATTCCCACGTTCCTGATGCCTCTTTTTGTCCCCTTTTATTACTGTGCTATGGACATCCCATCATACAAGATTTTCCTCTACTCTGGACTTCACTTAGATCAATGTGATTGCATTGATTTCTGTATTTGCTGTTTGGATTTTTTCCCCCTTTTTTCAGAAATGCCCCCCCCCCCCCCAGTTCGTTTAAAAGTTCCAACCTGTAGCCTTTCCATACTTGATGTTGGTGTTTTACAATAGATTTGAAGAAAAATTGTATGAGGGTCCAAGACAAATATTTATCACTTTTTTTTAAGTGAAAATGAATGCTGTAACAATTCCATAATAAATACCATGAAGTTTAATGTGCTAAATTAATTTAAACAGTTTTGATAGTTCTTCCTTGAAGGACTCTTCTCTGGCTTTTTATAATCTCACTTAAGTGAGGATACAAGGTGGTTTAATTACTTTCCAGCAGTGCACGCTCTAACAGCCAACATTCCAAGTTAAAGCTATGTGTCTTCTTGGGGTTTGAACTGTTTCCATCTAATCCAAGGAAAAATATTTGAGGGACATTAGTTAATGCATTTTCCAGGAATGGGAGTGGGTAAGTATTTTTTTCATGGCTTATAGAATATTTAGCAAATTGAGCCTCTAATATTTAATTTTATAGCATTCTCGGTACTAGTGGCAAAGACTTCCTCCAGAAATAGTGAGAAATTATGTGAATTCCCCTCTTGGTATGTTTAGGAGGGTAAGTCATAAATCTTCAGTCTCCTATTTTTCTAAAATGAAACTGGGCATTGATATTTGCTATGATCTAATATGCAGATATAATGAAAAGATTCATAAAGTAGTATGAAGACTTTAAGTTCTCACAAAAGATCATATAAATTGAGACTGTGATGCAGAAAACATCTAAGATTTAATTATTCTTTTCTATGATAGTTTATCTAAGTTCTGTTAAAACCTTAATAACATTAAGTACTAATGAAAGAACCTTATGTGTCACATTTGCATTCATAAATATCCATGAAGGATCTCTTTCACCAGTGTTATTCAATCTTAGTCCAGGACAAGGTCAGACATTGATTATGTTTGACAGTCTTAACAAAAGTGAATAGGAAAGATAGATTTTCTTGTATTTAACTGCTAGGATGGTGAGGGGCAATGACCTCTAATATATAATATAATATATGAAGAAGACTGTTGGCACAATAGAATGATAATGATCAAGTGCAGCTATAACAATGACTATTTATTGAGCATCTGCTAGGTGCCAGGCCCTACAATAGCTCTTTATGTATGTTTCGTATAATGTAATTTTAGCAAACATTTCAAATTCAGAGAATATTCTACCCATTTGCCCAAACATGGAAACTGAAGTTCCAAGAAATTAAATGACTGGTCTAAAGCTTCCCAGCTAGAGGCCATTTCGCATACATTTGACCCCACTGGACCAAGCTGTTTGTCAGTGTTTGGCTACCCTGTGATCAGAGACAGAGAAGGTATTGATGAGGTATAAATTATTTATTTGGCTCAGAAATGTATGTGCTTTTAATTTTAAATTTGAATTACCTGTCTTTGGCAGTTTGGAATTTGTAACATGATGGAAGATAGTAAAACTCCACTCGAATTAGTATGAATATTTTGATTTAAGCTTCTCTGGTTACTCCCTATTTCCTATAACACACAGATGCCTATTTTTCTTGTAATGGACAGACATGTGCATAGCCCTGGTGTGTGTCAAATGCTGCTCTCAGTATTTATGAAAATTTATGAAAACGAATTCATTTACTGTTCACAGCATCTCTATAGGGTAGGTATTATTTTTATCCCTGTTCTACAGATAAGATAACTGAGGCACAAAGAATTTCCGTGACTTGCTCAGAATTACAGGTAGAAGGTGGCTGAACAGGGCTCTGAACCCAGTTTGGTTCCAGAGTTTGTGCTGTTAACTGTCTGTATTTTTCAGATTTTACAGAACATGGTGAAAGCAATAATTGTTTGAAACTTACTGCTGAACTTACAAGTGTGTGAGGGTAAATGGAAATAATAAATAATGTCAGTAAGATATTTAGTAAGAAGTAATGACCCCCAATAAGACCTTGTAATTCTCTACATTAAAAATAGAAGATGAATTTGGAAGGCAGCTTTAACTGTGTTAAAAGCCAGTTGAGACTCCTAGCTTGTAGACTTGTTTGATGTTGTGCAAGCTCTTCTTTATGGATATAACTGAACAGGATATTGTTTCCTAAATTGTACCGCAAGTTACATTACTTCCACTAATGAAGTATTGAGTTCCGTGATGACTGTTTCCCGCCCCACTTCAATGTATCATGGCTTTAGCCCATATGTTACAAATGAGAGAGATTTCTTATGGACATACGGGACAAATGAGGCTTTTAGAATTGTTATGTTCAAAGAGGGCTGATGTTTCCAGAGCTTTAGAGAGAGAGAGGCTGGATGCATCAATCAAAACAATGGATTGGTAAAACTGAAACTGAAGAAGTTTCTGAAAAAAGAGTGAGAAGTTTTTGATTAAGATTTCAACTTGTATGCATTTCAGTTTTGGCAAAAACAAAGCTTAAGCGTTTCTAGCTGTGCAATGTGGGAAAGTCTGGGAATGTAAATGAGAGTTTGCTATGAGACTTTCTAGAAGTATACTCAGCCTAAATTGAATATTTATGTTGGTGGGGGGTGGGGTGGGGTGGTGGGGCAGTGGAGTGACAGGTGGGAAGAAACACCCAGCTCCTCTTGGGGATGTAGATTAAGGACCTTTGGTTTAAACTGGATCTTCTAACTACTGTTTACCTGTAATCAGAGGCAAGTTTAGCAGGAGCTAATTTACCAGGTTTAGGTTTCAGGGCCCCTTCCTTACACCAGCCCCTTCCAAGGGTTTGGGAGGGCCTCTGGCTGTATATGTTTCCATGACCATACTGTTTTGCAAAATTTCAAGAATTTTAAGATACTTAAACCACAATTAGTTAAGACTGACATCTCTTTTCTACTCTGGCCCTCCTTCCATCATATTTCCTCACACACTGGATTGCTTTGGAGGGATCACAGGCATTTTTTGGATGTGGCTGGAGGGAAGTTGAGCTGTCAGTATACAACTTTTAACTTTAGGAGAAAGATGCTTTGGAATGTTTCAGTCAGACAAGTGAGAATTCAGAGTCCTAATTTTGACAAAGATGAAGAGTTACTTCTTTTTTCACCTTTACCTTTATTAAAGAAATGAGAAAACTCGGGTAACAAAACATAAAATTAAACAATCAGGGTGAATGATGAAATAAATAGAAATTATTCTCCAAAAAATATATTGTACAAAAGAAAATCAGATTATCCCCAAAGCAATAATTCACTGAGAAGAAGAAATAACTTTTGAATAGAAGTAGTAAAATGGATTGTTTGAAAGTCTAGTTAACAAAGAAGAATGGATCCTATGAATCCCTCAGGAAAAGAGCTAACGTTTCTTGCGGATTTGACCACAGAACAATAACATGGAAAAAGGTAACATAAAACTTTATCATAATGTGTGTCTATAGGGAGCTTTATAGTGAATGAGTGTCTTTTTTTTTTTTTTAATTTAAACATAATGTAACCCCACCACCCTCTCCCAACCCCCCTGAATGAGTGTCTTTAATTCAAAAAATATTTAGGGATACTCACAACATGTAAACTTTGAAATGCCCTGAAATTTTGCACCTTATATTTGAAAAAAACCTTATAGAAGTTTCTCCAGATTTGACAATGGTCCTAAAAATTGACTGGAGTTGTGAAGGTTAGAAGCTTTCTTAAACATATATTTCTGAATGATTGGCTTTTATATCTTTATTAGAAGAAACACCAAATTGTTCAATTTTATGTGTGGAACATTATGTTACAAAACTGTCACTTGGCACATTATATAACAAATTGTCAAAATGTGCATAGTCAGACATTTTAGGAAGAAAGCATTATGGAAGTGTGCCAGATGATTGATTAATAAGAGGATGGTATTTCTCTGGATTTTTGTGATGTTTGTGGTATTTTCAGTTGCTTAAAATGTAACTTTTGGTCCTGTTTCTTACTCTACATGTGTTTTCACTATCGAATGGTGTATACATAAGTTTGTATTCTTCATCTTTAAGAGGGCTCCTGGGACACCTGGGTGGCTCAGTCATTTAAAAGCGCCTGCCTTCAGCTCAGGTCATGATCCCAGGGTCCTGGGATCTAGTCCCACATCAAGCTCTCTGCTCAGCGGGAGCCTGCTTCTCCCTCTTCCTCTGCCTGTTGCTTTCCCTGCTTGTGCGCTCTCTCTCTCTCTCTCTGGTAAATAAAATCTTTTAAAAATGGCTCCAAGAGTGTTCAGACTGCACACTACCTGTCTGAAGTTAATAGTTTGTAATGTGAAAAAATATTATGTGGCATACATATTCTATAATACCTAAGGTGAGAAGTAGAAGATCCCTCCCCTACTCCCATTTCAAAGCCCAAAAGAAAACTTCAAAGACAGTTTTAACCTTTCCTGTGTGTTTTCTTTTTTCTTTTTTGAAGATTTTATTTACTTATTTGACAGAGATTACAAGTAGGCAGAGAGGCAGGCAGAGAGAGAGGAGGAAACAGGCTTCCTGCTGAGCAGAGAGCCCGATGGGAGGCTTGATCCCAGGACCCTAAGATCATGACCTGAGCTGAAGGCAGAGGCTTAACCCACTGAGCCACCCAGGCACCTCTCCTGTGTATTTTCTACAGCGTTTAGATCTATTTTGTCCAATAAAGTAGACAGTAGCCACATGTGGCCTATGGAGTACTTGAAATATGACTTAAGGTACTGAATTTTTAACTTTATTTAAATTCATTAAAGTTTAATTTAATGAATTTAAATTGAAATTTGAAACTAATACCCAATTCATTAATTAAACATACTGCTAAGTATGTTTAGGACGAGTTGGGTATGTTAATTTACTTTAGCCTTGAATTTTGTGAAATCTATAATATGACATTAGTGTGCATCTTCGTGTGTGTGGTACGTATACACTTTTTTCCACAAAGGATCATACTCTGCATATACTCTTCTACATCTTAACTTTTTAACTTAACTATGTGTTTTGCACAATAACTTATAGATTTACCTCATTTATTAGCTGCATAATATTCTTTTCCGTCTGTATGATCTTTTTTTCACAGAGATGCTGGAGTAATTTTTGAAATATGAGTGAGATCACGTCACTTACTCATAGGTTTAAAACCCTCCCATGACTTCCAGTTTCTCTCAGAATAAAATCCCAAGTTGTTAATATTCCTCTAAGGCCTGCCTTGTTCTGTCCCTTCACTGTTCTTCTGCTTAGTTTGGGATAGCATGCGCATCTATTCATCTGTAATGTGGAGATGAAACATGGGTACTTTATTCTTTTTAAAAACTCTTTCAGAAATGTTACCAGTAAAGCAAAATATCTTCATTTATCAAAGGTATAGTCTCATGTAGTGTCTCACTTATCTGACCACCAGCAGTTCCTCTTAAAGCAAAGAAATCTGATTTTTCCTCACGAATAGCCCTCACTGAAGTAAAATAAACCTCGTTAACCAGAATAAAAAATATTGCAGATGCTCTGTAATCAAGAGCACATTTGGGGGAGGAAACGGTGTTATAGCAGATAGCTGTAGTGCACTGTGTCTTAAGAATTTGGTGCTTCTTTATTGCTAGATTAAATTTCAGAATTTAGAGTCTAAATTTTCCCTTTCACATCTGGTGACACTTTTTTTTAATCAGTGTGCAAAAGGAGAAAAATCTGTCTGCCTTCTCTCCATGCCTCTCACTGCAGTCCAGCCTATGCCAGGCTTAAGGAAAAGCCTTTGCATTGGCAGGGAAACTCCAAAATGGTTTCCAAGCCTATTAAAAGCAAAGAGAGAGTTTTTGCAGAAAAATCTAAATTTTTTTTTTAATTGGAGCGGTACAAAATAAGCAACTTTTAAAATTAAACAATGAAAGTCAAATGTGTTGGCTCCGAGTGTATGTAATGTTGGCATTCCGGTGCCACCGGTGTAAGGCAGACTCTTGTGATCTATTAAAACTTAAAATTTAGGAGTGTAGAATTGTGGAGGATTTATGATTATTGACAGCTAAAGGGGCTATAGCACAAGGTATGGTGATAGTTAGAAACTCATGGACGGGTGCACATTTATCACTGAATAAATGTGTTGGACGAACAAGTGAATAAACAAGGAAACTGTTGCTGTCATCAAGTAGTGTGCGTTCGTTAGAGCAGTGTGCCCTGGAAGCCAGGGACTGAAGGAGTCTGGGATGAGTGGAACAGAGAGAAAGGAATATGAAGTGATTGCCGAGAAATGGGGAGCTCTAAAACTGGCTGGAATGAAATAGGTCCTAGGGGGTGAGGACAACTGTTGAGAAATGAAAAGAGAGCCATTTATGTATGAGTTCAAGCAAGAGGCAACGCCACTTCGAAGTTATCAGAACTTTTTAGACAAAGGTTTTAATGACCTCAGGAATGAGGGTTGTGTCGTGGACTGACCAAAAGCAAGCTTGTCAGTGCGTTCAGAGAAGGTGAGAATTAAGGTATAAGTGGGTCTGGTCTGAGTATCTTTAAGACTGTTTATGTAGAAAGTGACAGAAACTCCAGCTCATCCTGGTTTAACTGAAAAGGGGCCTTTGTTGGCTCCAACTGGACAGCACATGCATTGGGCTGACTTCAGGAATGCCCTGATCCAGCTTCAGGTGATGGTCCAGGATGGCCTCCCTTTCTGTGGAGGGCTGATCTTCCTCTGGCAGCAGGACTGCATAGCCCTTACCCTGCTCTTTGGTGTATGTGCCGGTTGCTACTGTCTCCCACAATGTGGGAGCATCTTGATAAACAAGTTTTTAATTTTAATGTTGAATTTTACATTTACGTATGATGTTGAATTTTAACCTTTTGATTAGTACTTTCTGCGTCCTGAGCAAGCCATCTTCGCCAACTGAAGATCAAGAAAATATTCCTTTATTTATCTTTTAGGCCCCACTGTTTTACCAGTCACATTCTGCTCAGAGCTCCTCGTAGGTTTCTGGTTGATTCTATTGTGTAGCCAGAGTTGGAGGTCACTTGCCTAGCTGGTGCTGAGAATCTTCCCAGGATTCCTGGGTACCGCCACAGTGTGGGGTAACTGCTCACCCCAGAAATGACCAGTTTGACTGAACCCCTGCATGTTGACCTCTTCTTTGGCAAACTAATATGCACTAAAGTTTTTTTTAAATAGGACTTTCCCCTTTTTGGAGAGAGGATTTACCACTTGTATTAAGAGATAAATGATGTGAATGTATTTGTGGTTAGTTTAAAAAAAAACTAGAGAAGGTATCTCTTCATAAGCAATGATCAATTATATTTTGTAGTCAAGGTATCTTTATGGATTCTGAGACCTTGAGACTTCTCAACCTCAGGACTCTTGATCCTTTATTTTTCACGCTGTTGCACACTATGAGGAATCCAAGATGTGAGAAAATAAAATTATTCCAGATGGTGCTCCTTTTTCATTTTTTATAATGTTTCCATCTAATCCTCTCCCACAAAAGAAAAATTCCCCTTGGAATTGCTTCTGTTATTATTTGTATTCGTTTTTAAACCTTGACAACCATGTGGACATAGTACAGGTGGTTTTGTAGGAGAATGATCTATAAAGTTCCTGGTGCTGGGCTGCAGAAGGGGAAATCCTGCAAATGCCAAAGCAAAGCTGCTTCCAAGGCATTAAACATGTTTTGGAGCCGGATGTAAATGAAGTAACTTTTTTTGAAGATGCGTTAATTTTGGGATATCTGATCACTATACTCTGGGATAGACAGGCAGAGGAACACTGAGGACGTGTCTGGGTCTGGCCAGAGGCCTGGCTCCCCCTCTTGCTAGCTGTGTGGCCTTGGCAAGTCCTTTAGCCTCTCTGAAGTGAACGTGATAGTGATTCTCATCCTGCAGGGGCGTTGTGGGGATTGAGTGGAGCAGGCTGGTAAAGCTCCAGGCTGTCAACGCTGTGTGCTCCTTGAATCTTAGTTACCCTGTTGCTTCTGCTGCCACCGCCTTTGCAGAGGCCACAGTGGGGTCTCTGTTATGTTCAATCCTGTCTCCTTTTTGTCCGTCCAGAGTGAAGGCTCCAGGGTTGGGAGACGCTTGTAAAAAAATCAACATGCAAAAAGCTCAGGGAAGGAGCTGGAGTGTGATTTATTTAAAATAATTTTTTAAGTGTTTGCTTACTTAGGTTTTTTTGTTCATTTTGTTATCTTATTTTGAAAACCAGAGACTTCTTTGCTTCCTTTCCCTCATGTCATAGCCCCTTCCACTGCTTTCGAACCCTCCTACTTGTCGACCGTACAGTTGTTCCTCTGTTTATGCAGAATTTTTTTTAAGATTTCTTATTTATTTGACAGACAGAAATCACAAGTAGGCAGAGAGGCGGAGAGAGAGGAGGAAGCAGGCTCCCCACTGAGCAGAGAGCCCGATGTGGGGCTCAACCCCAGGACCCTGAGATCATGACCTGAGCCGGAGGCAGAGGCTTTAACTCACTGAGCTACCCAGGCACCCTATGCAGAATTTTTATAGTGAATACTTCAAAAGACAAAAGTGGAAGAGAAGTTTTGATGGATCTCTTTTTTAAATTTTAAGATTTTATTTATTTGAGAGAGAGCCGGTGGGGGGTGGGGTGGAAAATGAGTTGGGGAGGGAGCAGCAGAGAGAGGGGGAAGCAGACTCCCTGCTGAGCAGGAAGCCTGACTTGGGGCTCCATCTCAGCTCATGACCTAAGCCGATGGCAGATGCTTAGCCAACTGAGCCACCCAGGTGTCCCAGGCTCTCTCTCTCTCTCTCTTTTTAAACCTTGAAATATTGTTATAAAGTAATAAAACTTTCAACCTGTAAAGCATAATACCTCATGCATTCACGTGCCTACCCCAAGCTTCAGCAAAAGAGCAGTATGGATGGATACCATGGAAGCTACCTGTGAACACCTCTGACCCCCCCATGCCATTTTCTTATACCACATACGATGTGCAATTCCAAACTATATGTGGTTTTGTTTTGCTTATTTTAAAAGTTTATCTAAGTGCTGCCATTTTCTTTGCATTCTGCTGCAAATTGCTTTCTTTACACAATGTTGTATTTGTCAGATTCATCATTTTGATGGTAACTGTCATTCATTCATTTGAACTGTTGGCTGATATTTCTTTGCATGAAGATACCATAATTTATTATGTACTTATTATTAGTGCTAGTAGACACTTGCACTCTCGCTTTCTCATAGACCATGCTGCCATCAACGTTTCTTTTTTTTTTTTTTAATTTATTTATTTATTTGACAGAGAGGGGGGAGAAAGAGAGCAGAAGCAGGGGGAGCAGGAGAGGGAGAAGCAAGCTCCCTGCCAGGCAGGAAGCATGATATGGGACTTGATCACAGGACTGTGGGATCATGACCTGAGCCGAAGGTAGATGTTTAACTGACTGAGCCACCCAGGCGTCCCAGCCATCGTTTCTATACATGTTTTAACTCACAGATATTTATAGCTTCAGTTTTATTTGTTTTTATACTCGAAATCCATTCTTTTTAGTCTGGTCACATTTTGTGGCCCTCATTGTTTGCTTCATCATAATAAGATTGCACTACATCTTTTATGTTTTTTCTAGCTCAAAATTATACTTTTTATATAGGTTCTTTAAGCTGGTAGTTTGAATTATTGGATTTTAATTAATATGATTTAACAGCCCCATTGGTATATCTCTTCAGTTTATTCTTCAGGATATGGATTTTACTTAAGCAAGAGAAAGTTCCATTTTGAACATTTTTGAGGACAAAAATAAATGCAAGATGTTAACATTAAGCATGATGACACAAGATACTAAATTTTTTCCACCCAGTTTTTTTCCTGGAATGTAGAGTAATTACAAATACTAATAATTTAGGATAAACATGACTTTACTCATATGTTTAAAAAACCTTGTGTACATGTAGGTCAGTCCCTGTACTTGTTTCCACAAGAGTTCAGTCACATTGAGTATTTTGTGTCCTCTTTAACCTTTAGTGAAATTTCATACAGTCTAAGCATTCTACTGTTCCCTTTGCCTTTCTCTCTCTTTTGCTTCTGACCTAAATGAAAACCTAATGTAAGATTATGAATAGGCAATTAATGAAGAAAATTAATTTTTTCAATTAAGAAAAAAGTACCAGAGCATCTGGAGCAAGGAGAGATTAAACCTGACTGAAGGGCCTGGAAAGGATTCTTAGAGGAAGGGAAATTTAAGCAGTGTCTTCAAGAATGAAGACCTCAAACATCTGTGACAAGCAGGAGGCATGGGGAGCCTCCAGAGAGCCCATCACTAACTGGATCCCAGTATCAGAGAGCCTACTCACAGTAGTACTACACAGAACAGAAGTGCTTGGTACTGTCCAAACTTCCATTCCACAGATTTCTGAGGTATAATAAAGATCGTCCTTGTTTTAAGTCGTAAGTTTATCACCAGTAGTTAACAGGAATGGCAGCAAACACCAGGAGGGGAATACTTTTTTTTTTGGTTGGTTTTGCTGCTTGCTGAACCAGTATCTGTCCTCCAAAACCTGTCCCCCAAATACACTACTATAGAGCTTGTAGCAGGAAGACTGAGTTCAGAGAGAATTCCAGGCAGAGGAAATGACATGAACAAAGATGGCGAAGTAGGGAGGGACAGGATATATGGAAGGTAGACTGATTGAGATGTGACTGAGAGCAGGATATCTCCTGGTGAGTAGTGACTGACTAGACCAGAAAAGAAGATTACGGACATGGTATGAAGGGCCTCGAGTGTGAGCTTGAAGAGACTAGACAATCTAGAGCTACTGAAGGCTTTTTGGAAAGAGAGGTTGTACTGCTGGGACTTGTCTTTGGGAAACTTCTCAGATTTTTGTGGGATGGAGTCAAGTTTGGAGAAATTAAGGAATTAGGTTAGAAGCTATGGCAAGATGTCATGTGAGTCTGATTTATGGTAGCTGGAGCCAGAATGAAGACTAGAAAACAGGCGACAATGGAACTCAGTTGGTTAAGCGGTTAAGTATTTGGCTCTTGGTTTCTGCTCAGATCATGATCTTGGGACCATAAAATCAAGCCCTTAATAGGGCTCCTTGCTCAGCGCAGTGTCTGCTTGGGTTTTGCTCTTCCTCTCCCTCTGCCCCTTCCATCCACCCTCCCCACCCCACCCCACCCCACCCCACCCCCCAGTTCTCTCTCTCTCTCTCTCAAATCTTAAAAGAGGTGGGAAACATTTTTGACTGAGCTACCACTAACCCACTCAGTGAATTCTGGGAGTTAAAAAGACACTCTGTCTTTAAGACCTCTTACTTCCATTTGTTAGAAAATTGTTATAATATATGTATTTAATGAGAGAAAGACACTTGACTGCCATCTACTGGAAAACGAAACATACACAACTATAATGTGAATGCTCCTCCCTGCAGATGTGGCACTCTTGTGCAGTACACAACCTGTACTACCATGCCTGTGACCATAATTATGTGAGTATGATGGATAGGATTTGGTGACTGCATTTGTTATAAGGGAAAAGGAAGAAACTTCAACTCTGGATGGTAGGGAAGTGGGTAATTAATAGAACTGGAACTTATTCTTAGGGAATAGGTTCACAAAATAGAATTATTCTAAACATGGAAAATTTAAGAAGTTCCTCATTTTGTTCATTGATCCTAGTATTTTGCATCTACACAGAATTTTTTCTTTTCTTTTGGAGTCTCAGGTTTCCACTCTTTCTCACATCTGAGAATGGTGACCAATCTCTCTTCTCTCTTGGATTCCATACCCCCCCACCCTCCCACATATCTTTTCCTTCTTTCCTGATCATTGCTCCTCAGCCTCCTTCGCAGGCCCTTTTTTCCCTCAGGTTTTCATTTATATGCATTTGCATACAGCGGGTGCACAATAAATGTTTATTGCATTGAATGACATTGCCTTTGAAAGATCAGTTTATTGCATTGAATGACATTGCCTTTGAAAGATCAGGTTTACCAGGAGACTAACTCGTGGGTGCTAGGGACTAAGGGTGTGCCATAATTCAGAAAGTAGAAACCTATCTTAAATACAGTCCCTTGTTTTAGGATCTATTTTCTACACAATGGGTCACTCTTTATTGGGGAATTCCTGCACTGTTGATCTGTTCATCATTGTTCAGCGGTGGCAACACCAGGAGAACAAATTATTTATATTGGCTGTGTCATATGGGCGTGCCTAATTCAGAAAATACTTTCAAACAAAATAATGAAGCTTCCCCGTCTTCTACTTTGGGAATAATGAAAAGTTCCTTTTTTTTTTTTTTTTTTAATCTTGACTTTTGTACAAGTAGATTAGTGATGTGTTAAGATCCCATTTAAGTATTTTCATTTGAGGTTACTTACTAACATTCTTAACCACCACCTCCTCCTGCCCGCCCCCCCCCCCAAGCCCATCCACCTCAGTTACTTTTGCTTTCATTTTTCAGGGGACTTGTATATCAAGACAAATCCAAGAACTTTGCTCTTCTGACACAACTCTGCAGATATTTATTGTGTGGCTGCTTGGTGCAGAGTGCCATGGAAGATACAAAGGTTTCAGATTGCTTCTGCCCTTTAGGAGAGACTGGCTTAATGGGAGAAGTAGACACATACGTAACTGCTCCAGGGCAGGCGATGACAAGGGTCATAATATAGTGCAGACAGAGCCAGGACTCCCTGTGTAAACATCTCTCCAAGACTGAGCCACCATACATGGCCTTGCCATATTTCTTTTCTAAACTGTACATGTTTAACCAGTAACTTACCTGAGTTGGATTAGACTGTGTTTTCTTCAGAGTCTTTTTTTTTTTCTTAAGATTTTATTTATTTATTTGACAGAGATTACAAGTAGGCAGAGAGGCAGGCAGAGAGGGAGGAGGAAACAGGCCCACCGCAGAGCAGAGAGCCCCATGTGGGGCTCGATCCCAGGACCCTGGGATCGTGACCTGAGCCGAAGGCAGAGTGAGCCACCCAGGCGCCCCTCTTCAAAGATTAAGTCAAAAACCTACTATGAAGTTTAAGATTTAGCAGAATTTAGCTAAAAACACATTGAATAAAACTGACTTGATTCTTTTAAATTTGATTTGTTTTTTTTTTTTAATGCTTTTAAGTTGGTACTATCCGAAGAAATTAGAGAAAACTAGAGTGATATTAAGTAAACAAGGATGTAAACCAGGAGTTTTATGTTTATGTGAGCCCAGTATTTAGGAAATAAATATCCTGAAATTCTCTAGCCAAATTTTATTTTAAGATGTGTTTTGAGTACAGGAAAAAGAAAATTATAAACAGTACAGTAGGAAAAAATAAATATAACCCTCATAAATACTATGAGGTAGAACGTAAATACTGAATGGATCATTGCTTTTAATTAAGGTGCCTTTTATTTAAGTGAAACTAATGACATTTTTACATTTACTAGAGAACCGAAGACATTTATTCAAATTTTTAAAATTTAAATGTATTCAAGGTTTGAAATTTAAACAAAGTGTTACTTTTGTTTTTCTAAAAAATAATCATTTCTTCTATAATAACTCAATCCCAAAGAAATGAAGGAGCAAAATTGAACCAGATATACACATTGTACAAAAATAAATGCCCCTGAAAACTCATTTTAACTTTTGTTTAGAGCTGATGACAAAATTGAGAGTGTATGATTTGTGTAATGAGTGAACAATTCAGGTTTGCTTACTTAACGTGATGACTTGCAACTTTACTTAAATGCATGCTGAAGATGAGATGCAGCCTCATGAAGGCATATTACCTACTGCATTTTCCTTAAAAATCTAAAATCGGAAATGAACAGTGTGTCAACCAATTTTGAAGGTGACAGGAAATTGAGAAGTATCTCAAAGAGCAAAATAAGAGAAGTATCACAAAGATACCAAAAAGGTTTAAAAGTATCACAGGAAATAGTAAAATAATACATCTAATAGCAAGTAATCTGAAAGAGATATTCAATGGGAGAAAATGCTTAGTAATGCTGAAAGGGTGCCAAGGTGATATCAGACAGCAAAGTAGGTATGAGGTTGCAATGGGATATGGCAGGCACAAAGAGCCACTGCCATTTGGGGAGTCATCTTGCAAACTCATTACAGTAAAAAGAAAGGAAACTGAAATCCCTTACAAATTGACAGTATCAAGAACACATTTGTCTTATACCAACCCAGGAACTTCCAAACCAGTAGCCACTGATATTTTGAGTAATTTGGAATACAGAAATTACAGTGTGTAGAACAGAGAAGGATTGACCTACTAAAAAAAAGATTTTAAAAATAAAATACCTTGGAGTGCCTGAGTGGCTCAGTTGGTTAAGGGTCTGACTCTCAATTTCAGCTCAGGTCATGATTTCAGGGTCGTGGGATCGAGCCCCACTTCAGGTTCCACACCGGGTGTGGAGTCTGCTTGAGATTCTCTTTCTCCTTCTGCCTCCCACCCCATGCATGTGCACTCTCATTCTGTCTCTCTAAAATAAACAAATCTTTCTTAAAAATTGTCTTATCTTTAAGTAATAAAACAATATGAAGTTATACGATGGATATAAACGACTTATTGAAAGAATTGTTTAGATTGAACTGAGACCATGGAAGCTGGGAGTAGTGTGAACACTTTCAGAGGCAATTCTCAGCATCTAGGCCAGTTGCACAGATTACAAAAGAGCATCTCAGGGCCGTGATGGGAGCTGGATCACTTGAAGCAGGTTTGGAGTTCATGAAGAACTTCGTTAAGTAACAGTGCCAGAATTGATTAGAAACAAGCATGTTCTAACAATGAGGTAGTATTTCTACTGTTGTCTGTGCTGGTCGGATTACTCTGCCTCATTGTTTACCATATTTGATTCACTGTTTATACTCTAGGACTATTTAGATGTCTTTGCCAGGATACCCTGCCCTTTCTCTTAGCACCCTTTTTGATCTTGGCTTCTAGAATTTCTTTGACTAGTTTAACCTCTTATCTCTGCAGCTTGCTTTCTGTATCCTTTGGAAGCACTTCCTTCCCTCTATGTACCTGCTAGTGTGTCTCAGCACTGAACATATTTGTCTTCACCTGTCACTGCCTACTACTAGTGACCCATCTTCGCTCTAATTCTTACCTTCATTAATTTTTTTAAGGACACATCAGATCAGATGTATTGGCTTCTTATCCTTAAATTACTGAAGCCCTGCTCCTAGTCTTCCCATCCAAATCCAGAAATCCACAGCTTTTCACTTAGACTAGGGAGGACAGCATCTCACTGATCAAAAGGCTTAATTCCTTCTAACCCTGTCTCCTGTTTCTCACCACTTTATTCTTTCTGTCCCTTTTCTTCTGGTAGCTAAATTCCTACTCTGGTCTTGAAATCTTTCCCTCTAAATATTTCTTCTGTTTCTTGCAACAATACACCAGGGCTTAATAATAATAAGTAGTAATAATATTTAATAAAATGATACCAATGTCTCAGAAACTGATGGTGACTTACAAAAACTCCTAATTTAGGTTAAATTTCTATTTTGATATTTCCTTTCTTAAGCTTCTGTGAAGATGAAAATGAGTTATATTAAGCAAATTTAATAATATATGTAGTCTAATATTAAAGCCCTAAAAGTTGTCTTTTAAAATCGAAAGTTGCTGGGGCGCTAGGTGGCTCTGTTGGTTAAGCGTCCGACTCTCGATTTCAGCTCAGGTCATGATCTTAGGATCGTGAGACTGAGCCCACGTCAGGCTCCACGCTTAGCATGGGGTCTGCTTGTCTCTCTCCCTCTGCTCTTCCCCCCTGCTCACATGTGTTTTCTCTCTCTCTCTTTTTCTCTCTCCAAAAGTAAATAAATAAAATATTTAAAAAAAAAAGTAACAATTCAATGACCTAAGCAATTTTTTATCTCCTCTTTCACTATCAGTGATTGAGTTCCACCTCTGTCAGGGCTCGAATTAGGCCCCTGCTGAGGATTATGTAGGCTTTGGCCTTAAGAAGTTCACATTTTTATCATAGGTAATAATTGTGGTTGAGCGACTGAGAAATCATTCCGATGTTCAATAAGTATTTACTGAGCTTCTGACTCTATGCCAGGCACTGTGCCAGGGAGTAGGGATACACTAGGGTAAGCGCTAGTAGGGTCAGGTAAGGTCCCATGTAAGATCATGGGCCACCTGACTTTCAATCAGGTGGGGAGACAGATCATTAAACAGTTAAATAAAGTGGAAAGTCAAGAGGTGCTGTGTACTCAGGGGTACTTAATCTAATAGATGAGCAAGCAGGAACTGTAGGATGATGGAGGATGGGGGTGACTTTGGGGCTGCATACTGCAGAGCCCAGCGAGCCTGTAGAACTGAAAGAAGGTTGATGTGAATTTACTTTCGATTCAGCTGGGGAATAGTGAGAGAAGAGGGCTGGTAGTTGGAGGGAGAGCTGCAATTCTTACAGGCTCATTTAATAAGCACACATAACTATTTGAAGTTTTAGAAATCATATGCCCTACCCAAGATTTTAGAAATAATTACTGTCTCCCTATTTAGTATCTTCGGGATGTTTTTCTGAAAACTTACTGAATTTGTAGCCAAGAAAGTATGGTGTGTGTCTGTGTGTGTGTACACACACACACACATACATATAAGTTAGTGGTAGAACAGTTCTCTTCAGTCACAGATTGTTTTAATAGTGCAATAATAGTTTTGATTATGTTACGATTGGAAGATGGCAATTAGAACCCAAATGGAGCAATTTTTTCATTTCAGTAAAACTGTGGGGATACCTGGGTGGCTCAGTCGGTTAAGCATCTGCCTTCAGCTCAGGTCATGATCCCAGGGTCCTGGGATTGAGTCCAGCCTGAGGCTTCTTGCTCAGCAGGGAGCTCGCTTCTCCCTCTTCCTACCTCTCCCCCTGCTTGTTCTCTGGGGCACGCACATGCTCTCTCTCTCTCACTCTCTCTGACAGATAAATAAAATCTTTACAAAAAAAAAAAAAAAAAAAAAAAACCTGTGATTGTGCCAGGGCCCAATAAGCAGCAAAATTTACTTGTCTGGTTTTTTTTTTTTCCTCGTAGGGCATATATGTAGTTAAACTCAACCCATTTTTAAAAATATTTTTTACTACAAGTTACTGCTTATTGCAGGCAAACCCAGTGACCTACTATTTGTTACTTCTATCTGCAGGCCAACAATTTATATTAGGAAGTAAAACCTTACTGTTCAGCATTAAAGTTCATCTGATTAATAAACTGATATTGCCTCAGGTTTCAAACTTTGTCGTGAATAAAGTAGGTCCTCTTGCAGTTGAGAAATAGTGTGCCAGCTGCAAGTCCAGAAAATACTTGCTGTTACTCACATAATAAAAGAAGCCCCAAAGCCTTATAATTTATGGATTCATAACCATTTCTTGTTGAATTTATTCTTCTAAATTGTGCAGGTGCTACTTTGGTCTAAAACATACAGCTCTCTTTAGACTATCTAGAAGAAATTTGAGGTGCTTAATTTTTTTTTTCCCTCTTACATTGTGAGCTGGTTAGTGTTAAGGATAAACTCAGCATTCATTTAAAGCTCAAAGGTGTGATTGTTTTAAAACTTACCTAATATTCCTTTTTTATCATTGAAATATATGTCATTTCCTGCAGGTATATAATTGTTCATTTATTAAAACATATTGTGATCTTGCCATGTTCTGCACAAGTCTAGATGTTGGTGAACTGATGAATACAACGAAAGTCCCTGCCCTCATGGAAACTTACAGTCTGGGGCAAATTATATTTTGGTGGATTCTATAACCATTCCTGCCTGTTCTGCATTCACAGAACGTCTGGCCCAATGAAATCTAGGCAATGATCTCAAGTCCTTTCACGTTAAAATGATGGCAGGAGTGTATTGCTTCAGAGATGACTGTTACTGTTTATTGTGAATAGTGAACATTCCAAGAAATTAAGCTGGCAACCAAAAGCAGGATTAAACAGTTTGCATTGTTAAGCATGTTTATTTTAGGTTTCAACTCTAGCGTACTAGTAGCTAGAATTATTTCATTAATAAAGCAGCATTTTCCCAGAGTTTCCTAAGAGGATAAACAGTTTTCCAGGAGATCATCAGTGGCTAATATGAATTCTACAGTAAGTTACTCAGTTCCAGATCATAATAACAATTACCACCCCCGCCCCTGCCCCTGCCACAATAACAGTTTCACTTTGGTGCCAAGTACTGTTTTAAGAGCTTTACATAAATTTACTAGTCTAATCCTCAAAGTAATGCTTTGAGGTAAATACTATTATTATACTTCTGTATTATATACGAAGAAGCTCAGACTAAGTAACTTGCCCAAGGTTACAAAGCTAGCAAGAAGCAAGGCCCGGATGAGATCCCCTGTGTCAGCCTGTGTGCTCTAGACTAGCTTCTCCTACTGAAATAGATGCTTCTCATTACCCTTCTCACTTTTTTGTGTTCTAGTAACTTGCTTTCTCTCAGATATGTAAATATTGATTTGTTTATCATACACATTGCACTCTGAAAGTGACCATATGGGCTTTTTTATTAGGGTTTTTCCCCCATGTTCATAACTGTTCTATCTTACAAAGGTTGGTTTGTTTGTTTTAATTCTAAGCCTAGGAGGTAGGGTAACCTGGAAGTTCATTTGTTCTGGTTCCTTATGGAGTTTGCTGGCTCATTTGTTTATTAATTAATATATATGGGTTTTTTATACTTAGTACCCTGGCAGATTGATCACATTTAAAGTGAGAAGTCAGTCAAATTCATTGCATATGACATTTTATTTCTCTGTACCTCTGGAGAACAGTGAAAACAGAGAAGCCGTCTTTGTTGTCCCCTAAAGAGAAGGAGCACGGTTTTGCCAACCTCGTGTTCAGAAAGGGATTTCCTCTTTTGTCCTTGCCATATTTTGGGTTACCTTTCTCCCTTTGGGTTTCTTGCTAGAGCAAGTATTTTTGCCTCTCTGACTCCATAGCCTGTTCTCGAACTTGTCAGGGCTGTTTGGTCCCGGGACCGCCCTCCTTTCCTGTTGTGTGTTCCTTCTGCTCCTCCTCCAAGGTCCGCTGATGGTGGCTTCTGGGATGGGGCCTCTGCTCTCCTCCCAGTCTGGGAGGACTTGCTGTCTTCAGTTTGTGTGCTTCATTTTCTTTGCTGATTTGTTTACTAATTACACTCCTTGAGGATAAGTTTTTGTTTGTTTTCTTATTTCTTACACTGTGAAATTCTCAGCCCCACCCAAGTGCCAGAAATATATTAGGGCTTTGATATTTGTTGAATGAATGCTAGCTCTATTATAGCACTTACTTTATTGTATTTAATAGTTTGGTCATGTTTTTCTCCTTCCCCTTTTATTCATTTTTGTATTTTCCCCAATGTCTATAACATATTTAGTAGTCAGTGTTTACTGAGTTAATGAATGTGCATCTAAATCATACTTGTACATTCTGTGGCACACCAGATAGGACTAAAAGCCAGGGCAATAATGGATAGTACTAATAGGCCCACTGCAGCAGAAATTTTAGCACTCTGAATCAAGAAAGGTAGAGCAGAAGCCTCAAAACCAGATGTCCCCTTTCATTCATCTATCCGGAAGTTTAGCTTTTGCATGTCTGTATTGTACACATTTGGGCACAGCAGTCAGAATGAGCCCCAGATACTCCTTTGTCTGTCAGGGAAACATGGCAAGGGAAGTAGTTCTAGAACTAGGGATGAAAACTCCATAAATCTGCTTCTGTCAATTAGGGAGACTTAATTACACAAAAATCTCAAAAAAAAAAAAAAAAAGCACCCACCATTGTCTGCTTTTTCAGATGTAGAGAACTTTAAGTATCCTGTTTTAAATTGAGTCACGGAAATTAGGACCTCAGGAATAATAGACAGGTTTATTACAGGGGCGCCTGGGTCGGTTAAGGTCTGCCTTTGGCTCACGTTGTCATCCTGGGGTCTTGAGATCAAGTCCTGCATCTGGCTCCTGGCTCAGTTCAGGGAGCCTGCCTCTCCCTCTCCTGCCTGCCACTCCCCCTGCTCATGCTCTTTCTCTCTGTGTCTCTCTGACAAATAAATCTTAAAAAAAAAAAAAAAAATATTACATACTGTGGGAAGCTGGGAGACTAGGATTCCCTACAAATCATACGATGCTTTCACCAATCGAATGCTTGTAGAGTGCTCCATCTGCACCTACCTAGTTGGCTTGGTGGCCTGCTGACCTTGGCCAGTGAAATTTATCTTGGAGTGTTCCTTTTCGTTTCCTTAAAGAATGGAGAGAGGTGGAGAGGGGTAGAGGGAAGCACATTTATGTAGAGGAAGCAGCATTTCCTAAGACAGAGTTCTGACAGCACGGCGTGTTCTAGCAGTGGTACAGCACATTTATGATGGTCAGAACATAGGGTCCAGGAGAAGCAGAGGAAAGAAATGGCCACTGGCCTTGGGGAAGCAGACCTAACTGGATGAAGGTGGGTATTGAGAGCTGTTGGAGACTTAAAACCCATCAGCACCATAATCCTACTCTTCCCTGGTCTCCTGCCCACCACTTCTGCAACCAGCATTCCTCTTGAGGTGCAGACTGACCCTGGTACAGATTTATGATTTCTATCTCCAGCTCAGCACTCAGAATGACTTTCTTCTCTTTTTAAAATTTTTCTCCAACCTGTTTTTTATGAGCTGCATATTTTATTATCTGTAGTAAGTATTTGAAACTGGAACAGCTTTTCTCAGGAGCCTCAGCTCTCATGACCCGCTCGTTTTAAATTAATGACTCATTGCCCTTGTCCTTTTTCTGAGGAAATAGATAGTATCTGGCATATGCTCCCTTAGCGTGCCTCCCCTTCACATTCAGACTTCTCTTTACCTTCGGCCATCCTTACAGTCTTTCTTTCTACCTCAGAGGAAAGTGTGTGTTCACTGTTCTCAGCTCTGACTCCTCCTCCAGTGCTGGTGAGCTTGCTGCATGCTCTGGGACCTTCCTCTGTTGATCATCTGCTCTCTTATTTCTTCCTTATTTTAGGCTCTTTTCTTCCAGCTCATAAACATTCTTAAGTCTCTCCTACCCTTGAAACTCCATTCTTTGAATTTTTTTTTTTTTGTCCCCCCTCAAGATGTCCTGTGTTTCTTCTTATTTAAGCAAGGAAGGTGGTCTGAGTATTTATAAAGATTACCTGGCCGAGAGATAGAGGAGGAAGTCAGGGAAGGCAGAAAGTTGAGGAGAGGTTCAATTAGGAGGGTGTTGGATTAGAACGGTGACCATGGTGAGGAGCAGACAAGTTTGAGAGGTTTGGAGGAGGTAAACTTGACCTGACTTTGAATGGATATGAGATTCGAGGGAGAGGGAGAAATCCCTGATGACTCCGATGAATTGAGGGAGTGAATACAGAAAGAGGGGCAAGTTCAATGGGGAAGACAATGTATTCCCTTTTGGAAGTGTCAAGGTGAACTGCTCTTGGGGCATCCAGTTGGTGAAATTGAGTAGGCAGTTGGAGATATGGGAAGTGTGGTCTGTAGCTCAAGAAAAATGCTTGTTCTTTAGAAACAACTTTGGTAGCCAAAGGCATATTGGTGTATCTTGAGTTATAGTGTTGGGTGAGACCCCTTAGAGATGCAGTAAGAAGAGAAAAGCCTTGGGGAATAACAGAGGGGGTAGAATAAAAGGAAGCAATGCAGGAGACTGAGAACAAGAGAAATAGTTAGAGGCATACATGTGTGTGAGCTGTGTAATTTTTGTTTTGTTTTTTAGCTCCTTGAAGGCAAGGATAATTGCATCTCCCACTTCTATGCAAAATGTGTCAAAATTGTGTAGAGTCCATCAATATCTAATACATGCCATTATTGATAGAGCCCATTGAAAACAGAGTCAGCACTTTCATGAGAGCTTCCTTTGCCTTAAGTCACATATTATTGCTGGGGTTTCTGGAAGGAAAGAATTTGTCAGTCTGATAGTTTGGAAAGGTAACATTCAACAGGAGACAGTCGGAAAAGTTGGGTGACTAGTGTGCTTAGGGGGTGACAGTCGCTGCAGCAGCACGGGATGTTATTTTCAATAGCAACTCATTTGTCGATGTAGTGATACTGATGGCTGTCTTATGTTAGACATCATCGGTAACTTCACGCCAATAGTTTTGCCACCCAAGTGGAGGTTCTCAAATCGGAACATTTTCTTGTTTTTATCTCTTTGATGTTCGATCACATTTACATTCCGTTGCAACACTGTCGTCATGAGTCAGAATGAAAAGCTGTTCGAAAGTAGCTTATATCCTTATGTTTCTGCAAAAAATCTTGGGATTGGGGGTAGAAATTGACAGCAACCCAAGAATTCGTCTGAAGCCACTATAACAACTTAGATTGGCCTCATTTTAGCTGGGGCCCACTTGGGGTCTCCATCGAGGTGGGGGAGGTGGTGGGCAATGTCACAGGATCAGTGCAAGAGGGCCCCCTGGAGGTGTGCAAAGAAAGTCTTAAAACTTCTATTTATAAATTATTTCTGTCTCCCCCTTAAGAAACAGCTGTCTATTTTTGTGTGTGTTTTCTGATGTTCCCTAGAGATCATCAGTACATTGGTCCATGTCTGTAAGTAAGTAAATTATATTGATATAAATCTAGAGGAGGCTTGCTCAAACATCTTTAAATCAAACATCTTTAAATTGTGTTTGTTTGATTGGGAATACACTCTGGAGACCTCAAGTCTTTAAGTCCTAGATACCGTTTGAGCATCATGAGTCAATCGGGAACATTTGGAAGTTTCTTACCAAAATTCTGTCAATGATTTTAGCTTCCATCCGAGTCCAGAGTGTTTCGCTTGCAAATGCAGATGTATGGCTTGACCTTAATTCCATAGCATGGATTTTAATGGAAAGCATTCAAACGCAAGTTCAAATGCATCCATTGCCCTCTCTGGGAACATGCCACAGTCTCTCACGAAGTACCTAGAGCCTCTGCACACACGGTGTGCTCTTTATAGCCCTCCTTTAGTCACAGACAGTTTAAGCTGTTAAATAGTATCTTGCTTTAAAAGGTAGGCTGATGGCATTTCTATCTTCTGGTACATCTGGTAAGTTAATAAATACAGTCTCTGGGAGTATCCTGCAGGGACCTGTTTTTACACGCATACAGGGACGTTTATGCAGAAATCAAAGGCCATGAATCAGAAGAACACAACTCTTGTTTCCAGTGTACTGGAGGCTTAAAAAAATTGGCTTTGAAAAATTGAAAGTAGTGTGGTTTGTTTTTATTGTGGAACCGATCAGGAAGAACAATTTACAGTCATTGCCATTCTTCACAGCTGAATGGAGTAGAGGAGCCTGCCTCGTGAAATGGAGCAGCTGCGCCCGTTTTCTCTGGGCTCACAAAAACATTTGCTTTTTCATCGAGAACTTTGGACGGTGGGGTACAGTTTGTTTTCATGATGGAAGTGGTCAGTTGTGCCTTACCAGACAGCTGTAGTGTAATTAAGAAAAACTGTGTGAAAGTGGATTAAATATAACAGAAGAAGCCTTTTTTTAAAAAGGGGGGTGGTCACCTTAAATCTATTCGTTTTTCTTTAATGCTTAAAAAGCAAAAATACCACTGTAATTCTGGTCTATAAGATTTTACTGTTTCAGAGTATCATTAGGAAATAGAAGAGTAGACTACTGCAGAAAAATTGTTTGCTTTTGGGACGAATGCAAACTGAAAAGTAGGAGTTTTAAGATGAGTTAGCTTGTGAGAGAACTGCTTTCAAAACAATGTTTAAAAGAAGGAACTGCACATTTCCATTTATGTTGACTTTAATGCATTCTAAAAGTTACTGATTTCTTTTGTAGAGAAAAGGTTTTTTTGAGGCTGCTTCTTAGATTCACTTTGGCTCCGAGTTGAACATTAGGAGAATTATCTGTTTTTGATGACCAGGAGCTATGAGAGATGAAAATCACATTTTTCTTGGTAAATTTTTAAATGAATTAGTCAAATAATAATGAAGTAATCTGGTGAAGTGTTGATTTGTTGTAGTTAAGTGTGGAACATTAGGCTGTCAATGGGCTTTGAAAAGCATACATTTATTTTATGCAGCAGATTTTGAAATAAGAACAGAAATGCCTTAACTTGCATCATAGTCTACAGTAGGAAAATAACTATTACAAGGTCAGAGGAAGCTGAATTAAAAAATATATATATTATTGTACTCACAAATAACCAAGATTCATACTAGGCGTTCATTGTTTTTATACTGATTGCCTAACATGTTGAAAAACCAGATACTCACCCTAGGCAAAATAAAAGGTTCAGGATTGCTCTAAGAGTTTATCCTATACTGAAGATTTTGTAGGAAAGACTTTTGGATTTTATTTCAGTTAGGGAATCAGGAAAGCTGGAGGAAGGGAGGGAGGGGGCAGAGAGTTACAGACCAAAAGCTCTAGCTGTTTCCAGTCTGGAAGCCCTTATCCTGGGAGTTTTCAAAGGAGGAGGACTCTACAATGGGTATTTTCAAGAAGAATCCCAACCTTCACTTCCCCACTCTCCGGTGGCCTGTTCTCTCCTGATTCCTTGTGTCTTACCTCTTCAGAAGCCCTAAGAAGACTCTGAGAATCAAACCCGAGTTTATTTCTAAGTGGCAAACCACGGCTGCAATTTGATAGTTGGTTTTTGGTTTGCAAACTGAGCCTTCACATGTACTAAACTCTTCTTCAGACTCCAGTATCTGCAGAGTCCAGGCAAAGTTGAGTTCAGGAAGGTGAACGAAGGAGAGCGTAGGGTGGACTGGAAAGGTAGACTAGCAGTTAAGAAACTGTCTGAGGCTAAGTTTTCAAGTAAGCCTGGCAACAAGAACAGTGAAGATAGCAGTGTGATGCAATGAAGAAATTACTGAAATTCTAATCACTGGAATTAGAATAAAAAGATTCGGATTCAAGTCCCAGCTAGCCTAGCTTTGGGGGAAGTCATTCTCTTGGGTTCTGTTTCTTCTTGTATCCGGTGGAACTGTTACCTCTTCTACACACCAAACAAGCTCTGAGTCTTCAGAAAGAAAAGGGGAGAGAGAGACCATTGTGGGCCAGTAAAATCCAATAGTGTAATTATGGGACCAGTTGAGCCATCTGTATCTTTTTTGGAGGGGTGGAAGTGGGGAAGAATTCTTGGCAGCAAGGAAAGAGAATGTAGCAAATATTAAATCTGACTAACATCGATTCTCTCTGTGTTCTCAGAGCTCTTGAGATTCCCGTTATTTATCTCTTTGCTCCCCAACCCACCACTTCCTCCATAACACCAATTCCAAACACTTTCACCCTCCTCAAGTCCTAGCCCAGCCCCTCCTTCCTTAGTCTTGGTACACAAGACCCCTCCCCTCCTTTCAGGGGTAACCCTTGAGCTTCCCCACCTACCATCTGGCAGTGTTTCTCTTTATCCATTTCCTCCTCACTTTCTGTCTCGTCCTCGCAAAAGGTAAACTGTGTTCTTGCCTTCTTATCCTACCTCATCTCAAACTTTGCTTCACCGGTTATCTCATATCTTCCTCTTGTTCTTTTCATCTCTCCCTTCCTGGTTCTTCTCCATAGTCAAGAGGCTCTGAGTTCAGTGTCCTATATGGTTGGTTGGTTTTCATTTTCACTAATGAAATTTTTAAAAGTGATTTGAGTACTTCTTTCATCCTTCATCCATGCTTTCTCTTGATCCATTTCAATCTGATTACTGTATATTTCGTAATGAGACTCATGTCTCAGAAGGCACCAGTGATCTCATGGTCAAATCCAGTAACCATTACTCTGTT
The DNA here is from genome assembly GCA_003697995.1 of Taxidea taxus jeffersonii. Classification (NCBI taxonomy): domain Eukaryota; kingdom Metazoa; phylum Chordata; class Mammalia; order Carnivora; family Mustelidae; genus Taxidea; species Taxidea taxus. The sequence goes on along the minus strand of RCUC01167367.1, from coordinate 13,003 downwards.
TGCTTCCACTGGTCTCCATGCGGAGTTCCACATGGACTTCCATGGCCTCCCCTCTCCTAATTACAGACCTCTCCCTCTCTGGCTTCTGTGTGTCAGTACATTCCTTGTTCTCCTCACTGACTGTTCTTCTCTTTTCCTTGGCTTCTAAGGGTAGATGTTTCCTAGAATGCTGTACAGAGCCCACACAATAAAGAGACATTCATTCAAATTGGGTAAAAGACCTAAATATAAAATTTAAATCTATAAAACTGATAACAACATAGGGGAAAATCTTTGTGACCTTGAACAAAGGTTTTTTTTAAGAGCTAACACAAAAAGCGTGATCCATAAAAGAAAACTGTAATAAGAAACAAAGAGCCTCATTAAAAGAACAAAAAAACAAAAAGTGGGGTGGGCAAATATGTGAACAGATACTTGATCAAAGAAGATATATGGATGGTAAATAAGCACATGAACAGATGCCCAGCATCATTAGTTATTGGGGAAATGTAAACTAAAAAAACCACAGTGAGGTACCACTACACCCACTGGAATGGCTAAAATCGCAATTATTGACCATACCAAATGTTGGGAGGTTGTGGAGAAATTGGAACTTGCAAATAGTATTACTGGTAGGAATGTGAAATGGTGCAGCCATTCCATTCCTAGGTTTTCACTTGAAGAGAAATGAAAGAATACGCTGTAGGGCTCCCTTTATATAAAAATCTAGAAAACCTGGTGATGGAAAGCGGAGTAGTTGCTTGGGGATGGGAGTGTGGTGTAGAAGGAATGGATTGCAAAGGAGCATGAGGAAATTTGGGGGAGTGATGGATATATTCGTTATGTTGATTGTGATGATGCTTTCACAAATGTATACATATGTCAAAACTGATGAAATTTTGCACTTGAAAATGTGCAGTCTGTTATACATTAATTATACCACAATAAAACTATAAAAAATTCATAGAACTACATACTGAAAAGGATGAATATTACAACATGTAAATTATCCCTCTATAACCCTGACTTTAAAAAGAAAAGCATATGAGAAAATGAAATATGGGGATTGAGGTTGCAAAAATAATTAAAAGCCAATCTGAAAAGATTACAGACCATATGATTTCATTTATGTAATAGTCTCCAATGACAAAGTTATAGAGATGGAGAACAGATTAGTGGTTGGTTGCCAGGGTTTAGGGATGGTAACCATGGGGGAAAACAAGGTGAAGATTGCATGGGAATTTTCAATACTATTTATGTAACTGTATAATATATAACTAATCTATAATTATATCAAAATAAAAATTTCTTTTTTTTTAAGACCGCCCATTAGGTATATCTGTGTTCTCTCATGGGAAGCCATCAGTGTTTTTATATGTTAACTCTATAGTAATGTTTATCACACAAACTCTAGAAACTGATTTTATTGAGGTGATTACAACTTAATGTTGCATTGTTGTAGATAGAAAACATATCAAGAATCATTTTCCAACTGCCGGTTCCCCATCTGAATATTGAACACCTTAATTTTTTTCTCAGAGATTCTTTCTTACATTTTTCTGACTAGATAATACATACAAAAGGATGATTCCCCATTTATTCAACTATTTTCATTAAATGCTCCTTGGTAAAGTTTTATAAGTTTATTCACCTAGGACCTGGTTTTCAAAAAAATTTATTTTTTGTGGCTATTATGAATTGGATAATTTCGTTATATTTTATAATTAGTTATTTGAAAGCTGTGGAGTTTTATATATTTATTTTGTATTTATCCTCCTGGCTGAGCTCTTATTAATGCTAACAGCTTTTGTTTGGATTTGGTACCATTCATGCTTTGGGGTTTGTGACCATTTAGTTTCTAATTTCAGAGAGGGAGAAATTGGTATGAGGATAAATAGAAAAAAAAAACCTCAAAAACTATTTTTAAAGATTTTTTATTTATTTATTTGACAGACAGAGATCACAAGTAGGCAGAGAGAGAGAGAGAGAGGAGAGAAAGCAGGCTTCCTGCCAAGCAGAGAGCCCGATGCGGGGCTCGATCCCAGGACCCTGCCTGAGCCTAAGGCAGAGGCCTTAACCCACTGAGCCACCCAGGCGCCCCTCAAAAACTATTTTTAAATAGAGTTGTAGAATTCTGATGATTTGCAAAACTCCATTTTTTTCATGCATTGAGATATTCTCTCTGCCAAATCCAAACCATTTTCTCTAGCCTTATATTTTGAAATATAAGTTTCAAATAAAGTTTGAAACTTTATTTAAACATAAAATTTAGTTAAACATAACTTTAGTTAAACATAAAATTAATGAGATTTTTAAATGTGAAAACATCTATCATTACGTTAGGTAAATTACTCCTGTAATGAAAATCACATCATTTACTGTTCGTGTTATGCTAAATTTACTTTTTTCCATTCTCTTATTTGAAAAAAAAGATTTATTTATTTATTAGAGAGAGACAGAAAGTACAAGTGGAGGGAGGAGCAGAGGGAGAGGGAGAGAATCTCAAGCAGACTCCCTGCTGAGCAAGGAGCCCAACATGGGGCTGCATCTCACAACTCCGAGATCATGAGCTGAGCTGAAATCAAGGGTCAGATGCTTAACCAACTGAGCCACTAGGCACCCTCTCTCATTTTTTAAACTTCCCTTTTCTTATCTGTTCTCTATTTTGCTTCTCCATTTCTTTTTAGGAATAGAGTTTGGGAAGAAATTTTTTAATACTATCAGGAAAAAAAAATCTTCAAAATAAGGGAAAAAAATAGAAATCTTTCAGTTCCTCTAATTTTTCTCCCTGTATTCTCCTATACTTTTCTGTTTTGGATATTTCTCATGATTCTCTGTCTCCTTATATACCATTTATTTGTCTGAATGCTTTACACATATGTACATGTGAGATATATGTGTTGTGTCACCTGTGTTTTGTATCACCTCAGAGGTAAGAAAATATGTCTAGGTCACATATACACATGTCATTGCATATATAATAATTTTTTAAAATTTGAACTGTTCTAAGTTTTTAAACTTGTACATTTGTTGTCTTATTACTTTTTTTACTCATTTTAAGTTGTGAGGTTTTTTTGATGGGTTTATTTTTTTGTTTTTTTTGTTTTGCTTAATCTTAAGAATAGTTTTAAGTACACAGAAACTTGAACCACAAATGTAATCAGAAAATAATACTTTAATCCAAGTTAATCCACATTGTTGACCTTCTGTGCCTACATCAGCAACAATAGCAGAATGTCTGGTAGATAATCTCTTGTGTGGACACCCATACACACTGGCCAAGTCTGCTCTAGAAATGAGATCCTCTTTTGAGATGGTAGTTTTGCTGGTTTTTAAGAAAATACAATTAAGGATCTCATTTAATCCTCATAAGAGACAGGGTAGTTGTATGGTCTTATCTCATTTGTAAAGTGAAACTAGGTCAGATCAACTACCGATAGTTGTAGCATGCTCTAAGTGGTCGGTTAAGCCACGGCGGGGGTTACTAAAATACGTATATCCTGTGTCAAAGTAAAAAGGATTCACGATCTCTATAATGGCAATAGAGTTGGAGTATGAGAACTTAAGAATCCTGTCTTCTGTAGAAAAGAAATTTTATTTTTCAAAAGGCAGATGTTGTAGGGTATGTTTCTGCAGGTGTTTATTAAGCTTTGAGGCTGTGAGAGAAAGAATGGGCCACAAGGATGCCATGTTCCCCATCTCCCTTATAAAACGGGCTCACGGTCAGGGATGGAGGACAGCAGTCAAGATTAGCTCAAAGGAAGGGGTGCCTGGGTGGCTCAGTGGGTTAAACCTCTGCCTTCTGCTCAGGTCATGATCTCAGGGTCCTGGATCGAGTCCTGCATCAGGCTTTCTGCCCAGCAGGGAGCCTGCTTTGCCCCTCTCTCTACCTTCCTCTCTATTTGTGATCTGTCAAATAGATAAATAAAATCTTTAAAAAAAGAGAAGAAAAAGATTAGCTCAAAGGTTGCTTCCATGGCTTAGCTACCAGGAGGTTTAAGTTTACCAGGAGGTTTAAGTTTAAGAAATGATCTCTTAGAAATTTTAGAGGTAAAGTGATGTGCTTTCATTAGAGAGATGTAAAACTGGTTCCAAGTCCTTAAGAGAAAATGGAAATGAAACGTAAGAGCCAAAAATAATTACACCAACCACATAGTTAAAAACCAACAACAAAACTGCTTCAACAGGCACCTTGTTCCATGTGGCATTTGGTTTGTTTTGCACAATGTCATAAAAGTACACGGTCAGTGTACTTCCGGTTAAGCAAAGTGAAACCAGAAATAGACTCTGTGCTCCATCTACTCTAATTCAGTACACACAAAAAGGCGAAATAAATTTAAAATGATAAACGGATCCAGGTTGCCTATGATGGTATGCCATTTTGAAGGTAGATATTGTTCAGGGAGAAAATTCAGAGTAAACGGTTTCCTTTTATAATTATGTTAAGAAGAACATGGGTCTTAAATCCGTACAGAGTTTCATTTGAATACAAGCTCTATCACTTAGGCATTTTTTGATGCTGGGAACTTTACCTCTCTTTCTCATTATTTTCTTTACCTGCTAAATAAGCAAAAGTATTCCTTCAGAAAGTTGTTGGAAAGATTATCCCCTTTCATGAAGTTGTCACGATTTCCATGGAAAATAGGAAAAAAATGCTTAAAATCTTTTTAGGAAGAGCATCATAAAAGAAAATAAACAAGACCAGCCTGGTAACATGTTATTGAATCATCAGATTGTATCTTTCAGTTAGTTTCTGCCCCCCCCCCCCCCCCCCCCCCGGGGAAGAGGTTGCTCAATGGTCTGAACTGTGTTAGAGTTTTTGTTGCATATGAAACATCCCTGGGTGGTTGTGCATACCACTTGTCTGTGCCATCATTTACAAGAGAAAATGGTAAAAAAGTGCAGAGAGTAAAGGATTACTTCTGTTTCTGCTGGTGGGTTAACAGAGCCACCGAGATCCCTATCTCCACTTTGACCTAGATCTCTGTCTCTTGCCTATCTTTATATCCTATCTGTGTATTCTAACCATCCTAATTATTCACCTCCTTTATTTTCTGTTTCTTTTGAAATAATTTTGAACTTGCAGAAAAGTTGCATAACAGCTTTTTGTCTTATCATTTGAGAGTAAATTTGCAACATGTGTCATCACTTCTAAATACTTTCACGTGTAGTTGCTAAAAGTAGGGATATCTCCTACATCAGTCATCAAAATCAAGAAATTAGCCATCAGAGCCATAGATCCCTCTTTATATTTTGTTTAAATGATGTACTTTGTAGCAGAAGGATCCTGTTCAGAATCACATATTGTCCTGTCTGTTTAGTTTCCTTCAGTCTGAAATAGTTCCTCCATCTTTCCTTGACTTTTCAATATCTAGATATTTTTGAAGACTACAGACAAGTTATTTTTGACAGATATCCCTGTTTGGGTTTGTCTGCTATATGTCCCTGAAATTAGATTTAGGTGGTGTATTTTTATTAGGAATATCACAGAAGCTACATATTCTTCTCATTGTATCTGATATGGGAGTGCATAGTTCCTATTTGTTACATTACTGGAGATTGTTAACTATGATCACTTAAAGTCATGTCTACCAGATTTCTCTACCATAAAATTACTCACTCTCTATTTTTTTAAAAGATTTTATTTATTTATTTGATAGAGATCACACAAGCAGGCAGAGAGGCAGGCAGAGAGGGGAGGGGAGAAGCAGGCTCCCTGACGAGCAGAGAGCCTGATGTGGGACTCGATCCCAGGACGCTGGGATCATGACCTGAGCCGAAGACAGTGGCTTAACCCACTGAGCCACCCAGGCATCCCTCATTCTCTCTTTATGATCAGTATGTGGCGGATGGTGGTTTCGGACTATGTAATATTTTGTTTCTTATCAATCTCCCACCCACTAGTTTTAGCATCTATATATGCTTCTTGGCTGAATTAATTATTACAGTGATAGTTGCCAAATGGTGATTTTTCTAATTCCTTGGTTCCTTCTGCATTCATCAGTTGGCATTCTATTGCAAGGAAAAGCTCCCTTCTTTTCTTTTTTAATTATTCCCTCTTTTATTTATGTCAGCATGGGTGCATGGATATTAAAATTATTTTATCATTTATGGATATTTTTAATGGATTGTAATCTGTTATTATCATTATTTATTTTGATATTTAATATGTCCCAGACTCGGCCAGAGGGAGCCCTTTAATTTTTATTTATTTATTTTCAAAGATTTTACTTATCTATTTGACAGAGAGAGACAGAGAGGCCAAGCAAGGGGAATGGCAGGCAGAGGGAGAAGCAGGCTCCCCACGGAGCAAGGAGCCTGATATGGGGCTTGATGTGGGGCTCAATCCCAGGACTCTGGGATCATGGCCTGAGAAGAAGGCAGATGATGCTTAACCAATTGAGCCACCCAAGCACCCCAAGGGGGCCCCTTCGAACCGTCTTCCTCACTCTTGGAGCACTCTCTGGCACAATGAGATGAACCAGGCCCATCTTCACCCTGCTTGTATTCCAGTAGCCTAAACCAGGCCATTGCTGCCACCACCTCCCCCACATCTTCCCCTCCTTGGTTGGGTTGTGAAGTCCTGCCACTGCCTCTTGTTGGGACTCAATTCCTCAGGAGGGGAGAGAAGGAGGGAGAAAGACATGGATGGATGGATAGGTGGATAGATAGGTAGGCCGGCTGACCGACTTAAAAAAAAAATGTGTTCTGCCCATAGATATTGGGAAATAAAAATACTAGCTCATCAGTCTGATAGGGAAACAGATATTTGGATAATCAGAAATGACAGATATGTCCCAAGTAATTTATTTATTTTAACCTTGGAATGTGTCTTAGTCTCTTTGAACTGCTGTAACAAAACACCAGATTGGGTAGTTTGTAAACAACAGAAATTTACTGGTCAGGATACTGAAGGCTAGAGAGTCCAAGATCAAGGCTCCAGCCAGTACCGTCACTTTCTGGTGAGGGCCCTCTCCCTGGTTCAGAGCAGGTGTCTGCTCGCCCTTTGCTCACATGGTGAAAGGGGCTAGGGACCTCTGTGGGGTCTCTTGTATAAGGCACTAATCCCATTCCTGAGGGCTCTACCATTGTGACCCAAGCACCTCCCGAAATCCCCAACTCCTAGTATCATCATCTTTGGGGGTTAGGATTTCAAAATATGAATTTTGAGGGGGCACATTCAGACCATAGGATGTTTCTACTCTCTACTGATGTTTGAATATGGGTCCATTTACTGTTTTGAGAACTCGGCCTAAACCAACCCAAGTTCTCTAGTTCTTTATCCTACTCCTGTATATGGCCTCCCTGTCTGAGAAACTTCTTACTAAGTCTGCTATTTGCTATTATCTTGGAATCAGGCTTAAGAAACCTGCCTACTCTGCCTACTTGGGATCTCTGTCAAATAGATAAATAAAATCTTAAAAAAAAAATATCCTTTATGGTTTCCTTTCCAATGTCCTTTGCCCTGTCATGCATAAGTAGACGCATGGCCTACAGACCAGTTGGCACTGTACAGAGAAGTAAGCATTCTGTAGTTTCCTCCTCAGGAAGCCTTGGTGGGGGAGCTACTTTGTGCTCTTCCTCTTCGATTGGGATTGCCCCGTGCTCTGGTTTTCAGGACCCTTGCCTCTCATCAGTGTTGATGTCTGGTGAAGAGAGAATCTGATAGTCTCAGGAGGGAGGTTTGCTTTTAGTAAGTTTGGAGGCAGGTAGAGCAGGTGAATGGGAGAAGAGAAGGAATTTGATTGAGACAAGTTGATTGGAATGAAGCAACTACACTGGGACGGCTTTGCATAACAGAGCTGGTTGGTTAATATGTTCCTCTTTCTGTCTTAGTCCTTTAAGCCTTAAAGAAAAAAGAGAAGCTCTTTGAGATTGGACCCTTTTTTTTTAAGTGTGTTGCAATTAGGCACATGTCCAGATGAATCCTAATTTTACTAAATGCGCCCCTAGAAGACTACTGAATTTATTTGAAATCACTGAGTCATGAAGATATAAATATATAGTGAGTACTTAATAAACAAACTCTGATTTCAAGAGTATCAGATTTATGAAACTGAGCAATACTGTGGAATTAGGTAGTAATAAATTAGAAATGTAAGTTTAAAGCACATAAACCATATGCAATTTTTGTGACTTTAAAATGGCAAATGGTTTTACTATTTAACTGGTCTGGAAACAAGTGATTTCTTCTTTACAAGCTGAAAGAACTATAGGTTTCTTTGAACATTACAACTATTTGGAGAGACATTTTTGCCACAAATATGTTAGTATCTAATTCTAATGTGATACCATGTTTTTGTTTTAATTTGGGGGAGAACTTTTTTTTTCTTATTTTAAAATTTATTAAATACACATCAGTGGGAAAAACTTTAAAAAAAGCATTAAGTACAGTAAGATAAATAAAAATATTTTATCAGAATTCCTTTGGCATCCCAGCTACCACTTCTGTTTCATGCCATTATCTCAAACTCACTGTAATTACACAGAACCCAGTAAAACCTCTTCTCTGGTTTCAAAGTCACTATTGACTCTGTCCTTCTTGTTTTTCCCTTAACTAACTGCTGGGAAGTGTTTCCAAGTATTTTACAGCTGGTCTACCTCGTCCTTCCTTATTGCTGAAGTCCTGTCCAAACTTTACATTAGAGCTGTTTGTATTGATCTCTGCTTAAGCCTTTTGTTCAGCCTCTACCTTTCGCCCAGTTCTTACTGCTATGAATAAACTTCTTTCTTTTTACCAGTCATGGTGCATCCTCTTCAGCTTCCTTTATTTGTTCCATAGTTTCATCAGAAATTTGTCTCAGGCTATCTGCCATTGGCCTTTTGACAGTGCCACGTTGGCACTGATGCATCGGTCAGAAAACAGCCATTATGGGGCACCTGGGTGGCTCAGTGGATTAAGCCTCTGCCTTTGGCTCAGGTCATGATCTCAGGGTCCTGGGATCGAGCCCCACATCCGGCTCTCTGCTCAGCGGGGAGCCTGCTTCCTCCTCTCTCTCTGCCTGCCTCTCTGCCTACTTGTGATCTCTGTCAAATAAATAAAATCTTAAAAAAAAAGAAAGAAAGAAAACAGCCATTACGTAAGGGCCTGCCACGTGCATACTTGGTACCAGCCACTGTACTAGATGCTGCGAATATTGTGACCAATAAAACAAACACATCACTGCCTTGGTAGAATGGACAGTCTAGTGGGAACAACAGCTAATTAAACAAGAGAATGTGTATAATTAAATGACTGCAATTGTGTGAAGCGCTTTGGAGAAGAAGAAGAACACGTGGGAGCAGGGAAGGGGACATGGGTTTGGGAGGTTGAAGCTGAGATGTGAAGACTGAATACATATTAGCTGGTTGAGGTCTGGGTTGAGGAACATCTCCAGCAAAGAATGGTTCTTGCTCTTCTCATCGTCACTTTTTGCGCTGTAATGAAGCAGATTCTCCTACTGTTCAGCCAAGCCCACTGCTCACCGTCATGATGCTTCTTCCTTCTTAATGGGCTTTTGCCTTTTGGCCATGCTGGTTTTGTGCTGTCAACCTATTTTGGAGCTCCAGAGGTCCCTGTTGCCAGTTCTTAGACTAGGATCTAGTCTAGGAGTCAGTAGCAGGCTCTTAAAGTCTGATTTGTCCTCTGCCTCCTTACCCTATTACTCACTTTTTTCCTTTCATTAACTCCATCAGTCCCGCAAGTGGGATTTCTGTTGAAAAGCATAGACCAGCCATGGGCATGTTAGAGGGGATTTGTTGATATTAAATCCCTTCCCCTAAACACCTGGATTCCATTGTCTGCAACCTCCTGTCCTCATCCTAGTGACATCATGGTTTAAGGTGATTGAAAAATGCCTCTTACCTAAAGAAAGTTGAGGTATTTTGCTTTGGATCATTAAAGGATATGCATATTAACTGTGAAGTTGCATACTCTATCATTGTTTCATCTGTTTAGCCAGTGCTTTATAGCTTAGATTTCTTGATTCAAGTTATTAAAAAATTTCAACTTTTATAACCAGCATTTGAGATTTATTAGTCTATTGATATTTACTATCACTACCACCATGTTTCCTGGTGATGTAAGGACATAAGAGATTGCAGATACATGTCAACAGAAATGACCTTATTGTACTTGTATAGAGTGGCCAAAGTGTGCTCTCCTGACATTGGTTCTTTTTTTTTTTTTTTTTAAACAATGCATTGTAACTGGGCAGCTGGTCAAACTATTTCTTACAGCCCAGCTCCTTATGGAACCATAGCCAATTCTGGGGCAGAGGGACAGAAAACACACAATTTCCTTCACATGATTTTTCCTTTTTTCTTTAAATATATGTATTTATTAAAAGAACAAGAACATGAAATAAAGACTAATGTATATGAAAACCCTTATTATAATGAAACTAAAATAAATTGTAAAATACAGTATTAGCCAATAGTAGACCTATCTTTAGCTTCCACCATTTTATTCTAAATAGAGGATAACCCATCTTATTTTAAAAATGGTTTATATTTGGGAGCCTGGGTGGCTTAGTCAGTTGAGCACCGACTCTTGATTTCAGCTCAGGTCATGATCTCACGTCATGAGATGAAGCCCTGCATTGTTCTCCTTGCTCAGCAGGGAGTCTGCTTGACAGTCTCTCCCTCTCTCTCTCTCCATCCCTTCCCCCAGCTTGTGCTCTTTCTTTATCACTCTCTAAAGTAAATTAATCTTTTAAAAATGTTTTATAGGGGGAGGAGGGTATGGAGAGGGTGGTTGGGTTATGGACATTGGGGAGGGTATGGCTATGGTGAGTGCTGTGAAGTGTATAAGCCTGACGATTCACAGACCTGTACCCCTGGGGCAAATAATACATTATATGTTAATAATTTTTTTTTTATGTTTTACATATAATTGTGGCAAAAGATGCATAAGCCCTGCCTTGCAAAACTCAGAGTCTAGTACCAATTGAACATCTTTCCATTCCCCTCTCCCTCCTGCCCTAGCAGCCTCCATTCTACTTTCTGTCTCTATGAATTTGACTTTGCTAGACACCTCATTTAAATGGAATCAAAAAGTATTTATCTTTCTAGGACTGACATCTCACTTAGCATAATGTCTCCAAGGTTCACTCATGTTGTAGCATGCATCAGAATTCCTTTCCTTTTAAGGCTCAGTAATGTTCCATTGTTTGCATGTGTCACATTTTGCTGATCCATTCATCTGTTGATGGACACTTGGGTTGCTTCCACCTTTTGGCTCTTGTGTGTGAATGCTGTTGTTCTAAACATGGACATACAGATATTTCTTCAAGACCCTGCTTTCAGTTCTTTTGAGAACTTATCTTCTTGAGCCCCAACCTTAACACAGAGATACAGACTCTTAACTATTTAAACAATGTGGGAGAGAAGGAAAGAGGGAGGAAAAGGGGTCAGTCATTCCAAAAATTAGGCAGATGGTAATCTGCCAGCCATGTGAGGTTATCTAAGCCTGCTTCGGTGTTTTTCAAAGTGTTGTTCATGAACCAGCTGCATTAGAATCTCATGGAATCCTTGCTAAAATTTAGATTCTGAGGTGCTTCACCAGAGTTCACAAGACTAAATGTCTTGTGAGACTCAGGAATTTGCATTCCTGGTGATTCTCACACACACTGAAATGTGAGATATACTGCCCCAGTGGCAGGGGAAGGTTTCAGAATTTTCCTCTCTTTCTGCATATGAAGGCTCTGCTCCCCGCCACTTTCAGCCCCTGCCTTCCTTTGGCACAGGATCATCCCAGGCTATCCCACGACACACTTTCCTTCCCACTCTGTCTATATATTGTAGCCCACTAAACGTTTTATAAATGTAACGAAGGGTGGCCAGGCCTGAGTTTGCAACCTTAAACTTTGATCTGGGCCCTTTTTTATTCAAGGTCCTTTCTTACTCAGTATACTAAGTGGCAATTCACTGTTGCTGTCTGTCTGCTTCAGTCTGGGGCCAGTGAACAGGTTAGGACTTCCTAACCTTCCTAACCTCGGCCTTGTGGTGTCTAGGTTTACCTGAATTCTTAAAGGGATCACTTTTCTTTTTCTTAAGTGAACATTTTAAATATGACACAGTGTATTGCAACCCTCGGGACGGTAATTTTACACATTTATGTCGTATGACCAAATGACAAGTGAGGCATCTTCAGTAAAACCAACCAGGTTCTTCTGCATTTTGAAATCAAACTCCTTGTCTTGATTCAGTTATCAGATCGTGTCCCCCATCATATCTGCCATGTGTGGCTTTGCTTCTGATTGTGATCTGTGATTTGCAGGGGATTCTTTTTTTTTTTTTTTTGAGATTTTATTTATTTATATGACAGACAGAGATCACAAGTAGGCAGAGAGGCAGGCAGAGAGAGAGAGGAAGGGAAGCGGGCTCCCCGCTGAGCAGAGAGCCCAACTCAGGGCTCAATCCTGAGATCCTGAGATCATGACCTGAGCCAAAGGCAGAGGCTTAACCCACTGAGCCACCCAAGCGCCCCTCGTTTTTTTAAAAATATCAACTTTTCTTCAAATAATGTTGATGAATTTCCAGAAATATCTCTTCAAACATCTCGGTGACACAAGAGCATGTTTAATATTTGACTTCCACTAAAAGTAATGATACTAATGACCTACTTAAAAAAAAATGAAAGGAGCGGTGGGTGGAGTGGAGGCAAAGCTGTGGTAAGGAAGTTTGGTTTTGTCATAGCTAGCCACCTTTTTCACAGAGTGCTTCATACAAATTTCTATTCCTTAAATGATTGGATACTCCCATAATTTTTAGGTTTTTGGCTCATTTCTACAGCCAGTTTTTGTGACTGACTTTTGCTCAGTTGAAATCCCTTCTAGGAAGATGTAAACAACATGGGGATAGGATTGCACTAGTTCACATGGTGCCCAGCATTATATGTGGTACATAGCAGGTGTTTAATATGTATTTCTTGAATGAATGAAACTTAACTTGAAGCGGACTATAATATATTTCATATACTGTGCTCGTTTCTGCTAGAGATTTTCTTTGCAGTTTTCTACTACACTAAAACCTTTTTTTTTTT
>RCUC01167366.1:0-122141 GCA_003697995.1 Taxidea taxus jeffersonii | reverse complement strand
TTCCTAAAAAAATACATGATACTAAGCATAATATGCTCTAGTTCCATCCATGTCGTCGCAAATGGTAAGATTTCATTTCTTTTGATGGCTTCATAGTATTCCATTGTATATATATACCACATCTTCTTTATCCATTCATCTCTTGATGGACATCTAGGTTCTTTCCATAACTTGGCTATTGTGGACATTGCTGCTATAAACATTCGGGTACACGTGCCCCTTTGGATCACTACGTTTGTATCTTTAGGGTAAATAAGTCAACTGGAGAAAGACAACTATCACATGATCTCCCTGATATGAGGAAGTGGAGATGCATCGGGGGTGGGGGTTAAGGTGGTAGGAAAAGAAAAGATGAAACAAGATGGGATCAGGAGGGAGACAAACCAAAAGAGACTCTTAATGTCATAAAACAAACTGAGGGGGGGTGGGTGGGGAGAGGGGTTGGGAGAGGGTGGTGGGGTTACATTATATGTTTAAATAAAAAAAGTTTAAATTTAAAAAAGCAAACAAAAAAACCATGGTACTATAAATTAGGTGGTCTTTCTTTGGTCTGGGTTTTTTCACATGTCATAATTATTTTGAGATCCATCCATGTTGTAGCATATTTCGATAGTTTACTTTGCTGTTGCTGCATAGTTTTCTATTATGCATTCACCTGTTGATGGATTTTTGGGTTTTTTTTCAGGTTTTGGTTACTAGAAACAAAGAAGATATAAACATTCTTATAAAACTTTGTGTAAACATATGCTTGCTTTCTCGAGTGAACAGTTGAAGTGGAATGGTTAGATAATATGGTAGATGTGTTTGACTGTTTAAGAAGCTGCCAAACCTAGTGTGGGGGAGGGGGGCAGAAACTGCCAAACTATTTTCTGAAACAATTGTATCCTTTCAATTTTTTATTAAAATGTTTACTTCATTTTGAGTTAATTTATCATACACAGTGAAAGGTATGCATTGCAGTTGATTTTTTTAATCACGTGGATTAAAGATCTTAGGCATCATTTTTCATAAAATATTTTTTCCATTTAATTACCTTTGTTCCATTGAAAATCAGTTGCCCATATATGTGTATATTTCTCTCTGGGTTTTCTACTCTCTCCACAAACCTATTTTTTAATTTTATGCCAATATCACAACTTAGTATAGCTTTATAATGTCTTGAAATCTGGTGGTCTTACTCCTCCAAATTTATCCTACCTTTTAAAAGTTATTTTTACTATTCCAAGTCCTTTTTATTTCCATGTAAATTTTAGAATCAACTTGTCAATTTTTGCCAAAAAAGTCTACCAGGATGTTGTTTTTAGCTGTATTCTATCTGTACATCAATTTTTAGAGAATTGACATTCTATTTTTTGAGAATTAATACTTATTATTGGGAATTTTAACACATATTCATGATTACTCTATCTTCATTTATTGAGCAATATTTTATAGAATTCAATATGCAAATGTTTCACATTTGTCAAATTTATCCCAAGTATTTCATATATTCTATTATAAAGTTGTTTTTCCACCTGTCTTATTGTGCTAGATAGAACCTTCAGTACAAGGCAGAATGGAAGTGGTAAAAATGTACATCCTTGTCTTATTTTCTGATCTCACGGTGGAAAGCATTTCACAATTAACTTTGATGTTAACTGTAGGTTTTCTATTGATTTCTTTAATAAAGTTGAGGAAGTTCCCTCTGTTCCTTGTCTGCTTATAAAATAGAAGTCATAATTTGTCAGATCTTTCATTTTTTGCATCATTTGAAGTGATTGTACATTTTCCTTTTTGTTTGTTAATATGATGAATTACATTGATTTACATTTTCAATATTAAACCAGTTTTACAGCTGAGACAAAATCAAACTGGGTATTATGCATTCTACTATTTATATATTATAGAATTCCATTTGGTAAAATGTTTAGAGCTTCTGCATCTACTTGCATGAGAGATAGTGGTTTCTAGGTTTTTATTTCTTTGTTTTTATTGCTGATGCATTTGTTGACATAGTTTCAGAATGTTGACCTCAAATGAGTTGAAGTATTTATTCCTTTTTAATTAAATTGAAAAATTTATGTAAATTTGGTGTTTTTCTTTTGAAATATTTTGAAGAATTTCCTAGTGAAGACATTTAGGCCAGAAATTTTCTTTATGAGAGTTATTTAACTAAAAATTCTATTTCTACTTTTTAAAGTTCTATTTCTTTAAGAGATATGATATAGTTTGTCCATTTCTTCTTAAGTAGGCTTTGGTAGTTCTTACCATTTAAGGAATTGTGCATTTCATCTAATCTGAATTTGTTGGCATAAAGTTTTCCATAATGTTAGAGTGTATGTCACTTACTCATTTCTGATATTGGTAAGTTGTATCTTCTTTCTCTGCTTCTTGTCCATTGGCTAAAGTTTTATAAATTTTAGTGATTTTATTTTTAATATAAGAACTAGCTTTTGGTTCCACTGAATTAATCCATTATTTTTTTCTCTTTCATTGATTTCTGTGTCTAGCCTTTATTTTTTCCTTTATCTTATTTGTGTTAGGTTTAATCTGGTTTCCTAATGTGAAACCTAAGGTCTTTTATTGAAGAAATTTCCTTTTTCTAGTGCTATAAATTTTCTCAGTAGCACTTTTGTGGTATACCACAAATTTGAATATGTTGAATATTAATTTTTGTATAGGTCAAATACTTTGTAATTTCTTTTGATCTCCTCTATAACTCATGGGCTATTTAATTATGTGTCCTTTTATTTATAAATATTGGGAATTTTTGAGCCATCTTTCTGTTAATGATTTCTAATATAAGTTCACTGAGATGAGAGAGCATACTTTGTGTGACACATTCTTTAAAAGTTATTGAAACTTATAGTGCAGAAAATTATCTATTTGTAAATGTTCTGTGTGCACTTGAGAAACAGTTTGTATTTTCTGTTGTTGGGTGAAGTATTCTCTAAATGGCAATTAGGTCCAGTTGATTCATAGGGCTGTTTGAATCTATTCTTTCCCTCCTGATTTTCTATGTATATGTTGTATTGATTGAGTGAAGGCTAATGAAATGTCTGACTGTAACTATGGCTTTATTCAACATTCCTTTAGTTTTCAGTTTTTCCTTCATATATTTTGAAAAAATTTTATTAGATGCATAAATGTTTAGGTTTGTTACATCTCTTGACCTGCTCCGTTTCCAACCTGGGCCGGTTCACCTCTCCTTAGGCAACCTGGTGGTCCCCTGCTCCCGGGAGGTCACCATATTGATGCCGAACTTAGTGCGGACACCCGATTGGCATAGCGCACTACAGCCCAGAACTCCTGGGCTCAAGCGATCCTCCTGCCTCAGCCTCCCGAGTAGCTGGGACTACAGGCGCGCACCACCACGCCCGGCGGTTTGTTACATCTCTTAATAAATTGACCCATTTATTATTAATGATATTCTTTATACCCCTGCTTTTAAATCTACTTTGTCGACATTTAATAGGTAATCGAGCTGTCTTATTAGCATAGCATAACTTTTCTCATTAGTTTACTTTTTCACTATATTTTTCTGTGTATTTAAAGTGTGTCTCTTATGGGCAATAAATAAATAGTTTGGGTCTCATTTCCCCCAATCAGACCGTGAATACCTCTTTTTTATTTCATTTATTTTAAGATTATATTTATTTATTTGACAGACAGAGATCACAAGCAGGCAGAGAGGCAGGCAGAGAGAGGAGGAAGCAGGCTCCCTGCTGAGCAGAGAGTCTGATGTGGGGCTCGATTCCAGGACCCTGAAACCATGACCTGAGCCGAAGGCAGAGGCTTAACCCACTGAGCCACCCAGGCGTCCAAATACCTTTTAATTGGGAATTGGACCATTTACATTTAATGTAATTGTCGATATAAACCTCTGTTTTCTTTCTTATCTGATATGGAAAAAAAAATCCTCAGTTTTAAAGAAGTGATTGAAAGAAACTGCTCAATGCAGATCTTTAGCCAAGATTCCTAACCTTGGGGTGACCATCCTTTCTCCTTATGTTGTCCTTTTATTTGTTTGTTGTTGTTTTTCTTGGATCATGTTTCCCTCCTTAATTTTTTTAAATTAACATATAATATATTATTTGTTTCAGGGGTACTGGTTTGTGAATCATCAGTCTTGTGCAATTCACAGCCCTCAGCATGGCACACACCCTGATTTCTGTATGATACTCTGTATTTAAGCTATGGTATCCTCTTTGGTTTTATTTTATGTCTTAATTCAGTGTCCATTGAGCCCTTATGATCTGTTTTAAAATGCTGGTTTGACAAAAAAAAAGGGGGGTTATGTATTAAATATTTTTATGATTTCATCTTTATTTTCTTAATGGGATTAACTGCTATAACTATACTATCTTAACGATTTAGGGTTTAATAATATATATTTGCTAAGTTACTATTCTTGGTGTTTTTTTAGTCATTTTTGTAGATGCAGATTTCATCTCTTAGCACTTTCTTTTTGTCAAATGAATGTGCTTTAATATTTATAGTGTCAGTCTTTTTGTAATAAAAATTTTATGTCTTAAAATATCTTCATTTACCTTTGTTTTTTGAAAGATATTTTTGCTGGACGTAGAATTCTAGGTTGACCCTCCGTATTTTTTTCTTTAAACACTATAAATATGTTGCTCCACTATTTTCTCATTTACCTTGCTTGTAATAAAAACTCTCCCATCCTTAATTTTTTTCATATTTTTTCTTCCTATTTTTTTTAAATTTTCTTTATCTTTGAACCATTAGTTTTGACATATCTTATAGTTTTATTTTCTAAGTGTGTGTGGATGTGGGTGGGTGACTGGGTGTGAGGGTTTCAGGGACTCCCAATTAAATACATATTATTAGCAACTTTTGAAATACTATAGATACCTGACACTCTGTGCATGTTTAAAATTATTATCTTTCCCTGTATTTTGGATTGTTTCTATTATTTTGGATTATTGCTATTATATCTTCAAGTTCATACTTTTTTCTTTAATATCTAGTATGTCATTAATCCCATCTATCTCACACATTGTAGTTCTTATCTAGGAGTCCCAATTTGAGTCATCTTTATAGTTTCCACTCTTTCATGTCCCAGTTCAACTCTTCAAATATTTGGAATACAGTTTTAATGTCCTTGTCTGATAATTTAATATCTGTGCCAGTTTTAAGTCACTTCCAATTCATCAGTTCATTACCATATAAGTGATATATTCCTGATTCTTTGCATGCCTGGTCATTTTTATTGGATGGCCTATACTCTGACTCTTAATTTGATAGGTGCTGGATATTTTTTGTATTCCCATAAACATTACCAAGCCATGTTTTGAAACACAGATTTCTTAAAGACAGTCTGATACTTTTCGTTCTTACTTTTAAGGCTTATTAAGGAGGACAAAAACAGTACCCAATCTAGGACTAATTATTTTCCACTACTGAGAAAGACTGTTCTTAGAACTCTCCCAGTGTTCTATGAATAACATCTCTTTGAATAAAATATAGAGATTTCTGACATTGGTTACAGAGCTTGAAGCAGCAAGAGGAGTCACAGATGACTAAGTTTTCAAGTCTAGCAGAATATAAATGTTCCACTGATAAAACAGAAAAGTCCCTATTTGGAGTCAGAGTAAAGTGCAGGGCGGGGGTAGAGAAACTAAAAATGAGTAAAATTTTGTGTGTGGCTTTTTAAATCTTACAAATAAAAACTGCAAATGTGTCTTCATCCATCACACCGAGGAATAGTTTTCTTTTTTTTTTAATTGCAGAAGCGTTTTGTCAAACATTTATTTAGCATGCTTCCTTCTGCCAAATAGTCTTCCACAGACATGTTGATGTGTGTATGAGCCCTTTTAATTTTAGTAGTTCACACATTTAACCATGGTGGAAATGAGAGAGACTTAAAATGAATTTCCCTAAATTCAGAGGCACATGCTCAAAATGTGAAAAATATACTGAGTTCTGAAACTAATGAAAACATGCAAGATAAATTTTAAAGTACATTCCTCTTGTAAATTAAACTCTACCTAAGAGCTATCCAGCATATGAAAAGTTTTGAAGAAAAACATCCAGCAAAATGTTTCTGCATAATTCCCATAAAATATGGAGCATTGTGCGTGGTTGTATGTTTCTAACGTAAGCCAATATACTTTCTTTAATTTGCTTGACTAAGACCTAGTAATTCAGTGATAATATAACATATTCAAATGGATAGAGAAAGCATACTCCCCATCATGCACCACTGCTATGCAATAAAATTCCAACTTTTTTTTAAGAAGAAAAAATATATCATCAAACATAAAAACCTGGGATAAAACCCACAATATGAAAGTTACTGCCTTAATGAAATATTAAAATTGCATCAGGAATACTGTTCTGGCATTAAAAATAAACAATAACATTTTTTCTAGTTATGGTTCACTTCAATTCTTTAAAAATTAATTATTACCTCTTTAAATATTTGATTAAATTAGATTTTAGTGGGCTATCGCTACCCACAAAACACATGTTATGGTGTATAAATTCTCATAGCTCAATTTCTGATGTACTTTGTCATATTACTTAATTCTGTGATGACTTATTTTTTTGCTTTGGTTGTTTTAGGAAATGGGCACAACTAATGCTCTCTTATTTTGAATGTAAGTATAGTATATTGTTAAGCTCCATAAAAAGTAAAAAGTGTGACAATATTATTTGATACTTTCCAACCCTGTATTGTCTAACAATTGCATTGCAATTGCACTTATGAATCTTACCCTTTAAATCCCATAAAATTGTAAGGAGTCCTACAGCTCAGCTTGTCAGAGTATATACAATTTGACTGCTAAGTCAAATGTTCTTTGCATTTATAATTAACAACTAAGAACACTTTTTAATTTTATTTATTTTATTAATTTTTTTAAGATTTTATTTATTTGACAGAGTGAGAGAGATCACAAGTAAGCAGAGAGGCAGGCAGAGAGAGAGGGGGAAGCAGGCTCCCT
Source organism: Taxidea taxus jeffersonii (assembly GCA_003697995.1). Lineage (NCBI taxonomy): Eukaryota > Metazoa > Chordata > Mammalia > Carnivora > Mustelidae > Taxidea > Taxidea taxus. Next base: position 115,194 of record RCUC01167366.1, on the reverse strand, counting down.
GCTGAGCAGAGAGCCTGATGTGGGGCAGGATCCCAGGACCCTGAGATCATGACCTGAGCCAAAGGCGGAGGCCTAACCTACTGAGCCACCCAGGTGCCCCTTAAGAACACTTTTAAGGGAAAATAAGCATGATTCTACTGTGGTTCAGTTTCTCTAGATTCAGAGTAAACTTTTGAGCCCATTTTAAGTTTAGAGATGTGGCTCAAAGATTCAACCTTGTCATTAGTATAAGTATACTAAGCCACCATTCTTCATTTCAGGTAATTACCTTAATATTTGTGTCGTGCTTAAATTTGCACAACCGTATCTGTTGTTTAATTTTAAATGTCGATCAGTGAACTTTGGGAATTATGCCTAAGAGTGCAGAAAGAGGAATATGTTTGTCAGGTTTATCTATATAAACTTTGGGGGAAATTTTCTTTTTTTTAGGTTAGATTGAAGAATGAAGCTATTAGGGGGCTTTCACTTAGACAAAGCTTTACCTGGGTTATTTTCTCATATATCAAGAGAAAACTTTATGACCCAGTGATAAATGACTCCATTTTTCTCCAAACTGAACTCAAAATGTCTGACAAACTAGTTCTCCTCTCCAAACTAGTTCTTACATTTAACTTCCTAGCTCTGCCACCAGCACTGTAATTTTTCTAATCATTCAACCTGTCAATGTTAGGTTTGCCACCCACCCCAGATCTCTAGCACCCCCCATGTACATTTCTGTTGCCAAGCATGGGAAAGCAGATTCCTTGGTGTTAGTTGCCCAATCCACAACTCTATAATGATTCCATAATCTATTCTGGAAGGAGAAGAAACAGTCAGCCATGTTGCTGATTTTAGCTCTCCAGCATAGGTTATGCATCAGGTATAGACACCCTAGTTAAATTACACAATAGAGGCGCCTCGGTGGCTCAGTGGGTTAAAGCCTCTGCTTTCAGCTCAGGTCATGATCCTGGAGTCCTGGGATTGAGCCCTGCATCAGGCTCTCTGCTCAGCAAGGAGCCTGCTTCCTCCTGTCTCTGCCTGTTTCTACTGCCTACTTGTGATCTCTGTCTGCCAAATAAATAAAAATCTTTTAAAAAAATTACACAATAGTCTTTTCTCAATAATGTGAGAGGTAGTTTTATTAGTCACTGTAGTGCATTAGAAAATGAGATGTTACATTGTTCCAAACATCCAAAAGGAATTTGGGTCAGAGAAAGTCAGTCCTTTTAAAAAGGAAAATAAAACAGAAGAGACAAAAAGGCTTCTGAAATGATGTGGATCCCAAAAGATAGATCAGTCTCAATTTCTTATTTTCTAGTCCCTGGTTTTTGTTCCCAAGGTATTCTTCCTGCCTTTGTTTTCCAAGGGATGCTGTTGTACACTTGCATTTAGTTCCCCTTTAACCTTATTAATTAAGCTGGTTTATGTTTGTGAAATACTATTTCTCACAATTTAAGGTTTTGACTAAAAACAGGAGAAAATCTCTCCTTACATTTTCATGGCTATACTCTTCAGTGTTTACTAGTGCCTTCACATTTTCAATAATCACTTCTATTCACAGGGCATTCATTCAACAGTATTTGAGGCACTTCTAGGAACCAAGCATTCTTCTAAACCTAAGGTGGTGATCTTGAGCAAATATATAGTCCTGTATCTCCTGAATTTGGGATTTAGTGAGGAAATTTCAATTCTATTAGATTATTATATAATAATGAATAGTGAGAAGGGCAACAAAATAAAGAAGCATCTTCCAGTGAGTATTTATACAAAAAAAATTGATGTAGTTTTAGGATGAAAGGCTTCTGTGAGTGCATGACATTTCAGCTAGTATCTGAAGAAACAGTAGGCATGGATTCAGACAGAAAGGTGAGGAACTTGGAAGCATTTTAAGAAAAGGGGGGAAGAACCTCATAAATGATTCCCTGTCATAGAGAAACAACCCAAATGATATGGGAACTAAAGTTAGAGAAATAAGGCTGGAGTGAAAGAGTAAGCAGGAGGTGACATAAGATGTTACTGGGGAGATATCCAGGGCCAAAAAACACATATTTAAGGGCATTAAATAATTTGGAATTTATTTAAGTATAGTGGGATAGAGGAATTAGAAGCAATGACTTGGTGTCAATTACTTTAGTATTTTGAAAATATTATTATTCTGGCTGCTGTGTTGAAGTGGCATTGGTAAGAGATCAGGTTAGATGTATTGGACAAATTAGTTGTGAATTATAGTACTCCTAACCAAGAAAGACCACTAGTTTTGGTTTTGGTCTTGTAGTTTGATAGTGGAAATGGAGAAATATTTGGAAGTCCAATTAACAGGACACAGTGATGATTTATATACAAGGATAAAAGAAAGGTTGTCATTGTAGATGACTGAGATTTATGGCTGATATAACTAAATTGAATTTACCAGGTTTGGAATAAATGCATCGTAAAAGGGTAGGTAGAGAAACATTCATGAATTAGCAGTTAGATATGCTGAATTTGCAATAGTTTTACATTTTGAATCAGCAGCTAGTTGAATTAGCAGAATCTCCCCATAGGAGAGGTCTGGCTGGAGATAGAGGTTAAGAAGCGTCACTATACAAAGATAGTCATTAAAACTCTGGGCATTAAATTTTAAAAAATGGGCATTGATAAGATTATAAAGAAATACAATGAAAAGTGAGAGGATAAGGAGATCTGGGACTAAAACAAGGTGAATTCCCAAATTTCATGGCTGGATAAATGAAGGTAGCACTGAACTATAGCACGCTAAGAGAATCTCTCAGAACAACTGGGTCACAAAGTCAAAGCAAGAAGGTGTTTACAGAAACAAGGTTGTCAAAGAAGAGGCATGCTAAAAAAGCATGCACTGAATTGAATGATACTGACATTACTGTTGACCTTACCAAGAGCTGTTTCATGTAGTAATAAGGACAGAGACTGAGTTGGAAGGGGTAGTAGTGAGAACAAGAGGTGCAAAAAGGAGGTAGTAAATGTTGAGCTTTCCTTCATTTTTTTAAAGTTTGCCTGTGAAGAGGAGTGTTGTGTTGTAGTGGTGAGAGGGAAAAGGAGCTCACTTTCCTCTGACTGAATATATATATATACTTGGGTGTTGATTTTTTTTTTAATATTCTGAGTACATGACATTTTAATATAGTTATTTTGATTAAAATTGTTGATTGTGACTATTCAAAATGTTTCCAAAATGTTTTCCAAAATTTCCTCTTTGTAGGTAATGTACCCATCAGGGGGTCTAACCACATTATTCCTCCTATCTTTGAAACTAAGCCTGTCCCTGGGTCTCACTCCATTTTCAATTCTATTCCCTCTCTTGCTGAATTCTCAGAGCATCGTTCATGCCATTTCAAACCTTAACCCATGATGGCACTTTGGCATAAAGTGGGGCTACTCTTAAACATGACCAGCATAATGCCATAATAAGTGCTCAAAACAAGTTTGCTAACTTTAATTGCCTAATTAAATAGGCAAAATAAATACATTAATTTTTACACATCACCTGGAAGGCATTCTCACATATAAGGTGGTATCACTGTTAAGAATCAACAGTATTGCTGAAGGTCCAAATTTAATGGATAGGCTGACTGGGTTATCTAAAATGTTTCCATCCACTCTTCCTTATCTGTGTGTATAAGGAATACATACTACTAATAATTGCTTATAAAGAACAGGACACATTTTTGTTTTGTCAAATGATATATTATTTAAAGATACACATATGTAGGATCCCAGGAAAATCTAAAAACCAGATGCCCAGGTATGAAATATGAGCATATTTAAAATAAAAAAAATGGATTAAAATAAATATGAGAGGCCTCAGCCATTGGAGTTACTAGATCTAGTAGGTCCCCACTTAGTCTAAGTTCTTCAGTCACTATTTGTGTCAGTGTGTCTGCTCTTCAACTCATTATTATTTTAGTTATTTTCTTACCCAATCCTTAATCAATGTTTACTATGTGTGTGAGTGTGTGTGTGTGTGTGTGTGTGTGTGTGTGTGTTTTCTCCTCCAGCTCAAAGCAATTTTGAATTTAACTATAATTTGTCTCTCTCCTAAATTCTGACTGCATTACTCCAATCAGATCCTTCCCAATGTCTCTGTTATGACTCCCCCCTTTTAGTGCATGTGGATATCCCCATTGTTCTTTTGACATTTGGTAATCCAAATGCCAGAGTGAGAGAATCTAACTGGTCCAGTCAGATGTTTTGAGCTAAATCACAATGTAGGATTTCTGCCATTCTGTTGTTCATTGCCCATGTGTCCTATGGCATAATCATTCTTCGTTAGCAGACCAGTTGACTGGAAACTTTGTGTAGAAGCATCTATGTACGTAGAAGAAAATGTAGTTAGTATTGATAGTAGGCACAATACTCAATAAATACATGTTAATACCTTAGGTTCTATATACCTAGAACATACTCAACTCCTGGCTGCATATCAAAATTACTTGGTGAACATTTTGGGAACATTAATTCTGAGGCCTTAGTCTACCTGTTCTAAACTTAGAATCTCTACAGATTCAGTGTGGTAATCTGATGTTTTAAAAACTGAGTTCATCCTGCTCTGGCTTGTATGTAGGTTATTGTTCTTGATGTAAGCAGTACTTCAAGTTTTGTCAACCATCATTCATTTTCCAGCTTATTTACTTTTCTAAGAGTTTACCATATTTGTTAGATATTGACTCCCTTTCATTATTGTCTATTACAAAGCTTTTATAGATGTACCCATTTACTCAGTGGTTCTAAACTAGGACATGTAAATTGATAAGCATTATAGGTCAAATATGTAATAGGAAAAGAGTCCTCCTAAAATACCAGGAATGGTAATAGCTTTGGAAAATCAGAGAAGGTATGCTCCATTTAACAGGGCCACTCATTATTTAGGATAATATAATTGTTCTCATGCAGATATGGGAGATTGATGTTGCCAGAATGTCTGTTTTTCAAAGTAGAAAATAAAGATTTTTTATGAAAACTTCCACAGTTTATATATTGACAGTTTATTAAATTCATACACACATTCCCTCTGTCCCTCCATCCCCCCTCCTCTGGTCAAATGAAAATACATCATTATACCATAGTCTCTCTTAGAAGAACAATTCACTTCTACCTTGGATACAGATGGTGAGACCTAAAAGTCATGGTTTGTGAGAAGAAAGCCATAGATACAACACTTTGCATTAGAAAAGAGATATTTGGGGTGGAGTATAGCAGGAAAATTGGGAACAGGAAGATAACCACAATATTGTAATCTTTCTACAGTTTACAAGGAAATATAGCCAATGGTGTTGAGGTGAGGTCCAAAGAATTTTAAAAACCATTTATTTAACTATTTTTGCATTTTTGTGACTTAATTGTCCATTATCTCCCCAAACCTTTAATAAATACTTCTCCATGTATGAATGATCTCCATGTATGAATGATTACATGATCTCCATGTAAATTCTGCAAAGGAAAATCAAGCAAAAGCAGCTAAGTCCCATGTCTAGCTTTTAGCATCTAATAGAGAATGGAAATAAGCCATGGGAATTGACATGTGTGTGGAAACAAGAGTTTACAGTTTCAACAGCTGGAATCAATCCAAATGGGATCATAAGAACCAAAGGGCCTGGGAATTTTCAGAACTTGGGGGGATGCCATTGAACTCTTCAGAATTTGGCATAGAAGCCAAAATCCTATTCACCTCTCAATGCTAAGTCACCCTAGGTACTCTATGGGCTATGATAATAAATTTCACGTGACAGACTTCTTGGCTCTAAATAGCTTATGTATCTTATTCAAGACAGAGTTTAGTTATCTTTATCCTCTTCTCTTCAAAGTCTGGTACCAAGAGCTAAATATGCACAATAGTGATTCAAATTTGAAGGATGCTGTGTAGAGAGTGAAGGCCTTCCCCTTACCATGAAAGGTTTTAAAATGGCAAATAACAGGACCAAGAATAACTGAAGTCTCCTCTGTTGTGACAACACAAACTAAGACTTTAATGGTATGCTCTTAAACTAATGATCATGTAGAGTAGAGACCAGGAGAAGCAACAAGAAGACAGTGACCTTACTATGAGGTGGCCGATTAAGATTGATGCAGCAATTTTTACTTCATTTTTTTGTAAGGGAAGATTTTGAAAGATATTGAATAAGAAAAAAAAAAAGAAGAAGAAGAATGTCTCTGATATCCAAGGACTTATGATAGCAAATGCTGTGAAATGTGGAAATGGAGAATGAAAGAAAGGTGTTACCACCACACTTGATGTTGAAATGAACACAAGAATGTGAATATTTGACTTCGCTGTTTGCATCTGTCAACTATGGGAAAATAATTTAATTCTTCATTGTCTTCTATGTAAAATGATAATATTTGTTGCAGTCCTCTATGGCTGTTACAAAGATAACATGCAAGAATTTCTTTAATTTTCACAACTCTTAGTTAATAGTTGAATGAATTAATGAGAACCATTTTTGAGGACTATAAGTTAAAGAGAATATGAAGAAATATTTTTGTAACTTGCTTAATGACCATTCATAATGAAGGTAATTATTCCAACTCCTGGCATACTACCTCTTAACTTACGAAAGAATTGAAGCCTCTTTTATAAACTATAAGCCAAAAAATTTAGATTTCTTCATCAGTCTTCTTTTACTCAACAGTTATTATTCATTTTATTCTCATGCAATATTTTGAATCAACAAATAATTTTTAATAAAAAATCGCACTATTGAGTTTACATAATGCAGTGTGAGCAATTCTCATTTTCCCCCCTAGGCAACTTATTTACCTTTAAGGCATCCCACAAAAATCAAAGATTATGTCTCTGTATCCCTATTCTTGGCAATATCATTAGAATGCCACAACCTCTTGCTAATGATCTGAATAATTTTCTATACTTATTACATTATATCTTGGGATATTGTTTTAAAATATACATATGAATGTAATGTAAGTGTCCTATATGAAACTGTGACCTACCTAATTCTGACTCAGCCTCTGATATGGGAAATTTGCTGACATTTAGTTTGTCTACTGTTTTTCCTCACTGATGTTAAGTATGGTAGAAATTTCAACTCTGGAGTTTTTCCCAGTCATGGAAATTGGTTTCATAAATATTTTAAAAGAATTTTTCACTTCTGTCACTGATTTCACAGAATAATTGATAAAACTGCTTTTCCCATGGAGACCTCTTCTGTGTGGTTTGGACTCCCCAGGTATTATACTTTAAGCAAAGATTTGAATAAAATTCATGAACAACCTCAATTGAGAGTCTATCCAATAGCTAACATCTTTCATAAATTGATATTTTAAAACAACCTCTTGATAAATTATATAAATAAGAATAACTATGTTATCTCTTATTTCTTCATACTACAGTATCATTTCATCTCAATACTTTTTAAAGTATTTATCTTTAAATCTTTTAAAAGATTTAATTATTTACTTGAGAGAGAGAAAGAGATAGAGAGCAAGGGGAAGGGGCAGAGGCAAAGGGAGAGAGAGAATCTCAAGCGGACTCCAGGATGAATACAGAGCCTGACGCAGGGCTTGATCTCATGACCCCTGAAACCATGACCTGAGCTGAAACCAAGAGTCAGCTGCTCAATGAGCTGAGCCAATGAGGCACCCCCAGCTCAATATTTTTCTGAATGAAGTGTAAATTAAAGCAGTTTTTAAACATAAATTACAGCAAATTATATGAGATTGAGAGTTTAGAAGAACAAAAAATTTGCCTCAGTAATTACATATGTTTCAACCTAATATATCCAAATACTTCAAAATATTTTTTCTGTTCCTTTGCCTCATAAAACTCTCAATATGCATCTAAAAGCTCGTGCACTTTTACCAGAAGATCCATCTAATTGACAAAGTACCTCATGAAACTAGAATGACTTCTAAAAATCAGACAGAATATCCATATTAATGAAAAATTCTAAACATTTCCCCATTCTGACTTCTTTATTGTAAAGATTTACTTTTTTATTAATGGCACAGATCCATTTGAATACCTTACATCATATAACATTTGAGAAGCAATAAATTATAATTTCTTGAATTTATATTCTGCTTTCTCAGAGGAGTTCATCTCCTAGACGTTGTCTTATTAATGTTCAAAATTCTCCTGAAAACTAGGTAGAGATTATTATGTTGAACAGTGATGGAACCGCAAAGAGGAAAGGAGCACTCTAGCTAACTCTGCTCCTCCATTAAATCTTGACTTGAAAAAGACAGCACAAAGAAAAGCTAATAGCTGACAGTGAAGCTGATAGAATAGAGAATTTAATAGATTTTTTTTCCCAATATTAATATAAGATCCATGAGTCGGAGATCATGTGTGGCACTGCTAGTTTTTAAGAAGAATGGCTTAGAAGTAAAAATACCTCATTAAATAGTCTTTGAATGGATACTTGGGCCATTTTTTGTCCTACTTCTATGCCACACATATTTTCTCATCATACTTGGGTAAAATAACCCACAGCCATAGGAAAATAGATCTACCAATTATAGAACAACTTTTCTGCACTTATGTATTTTTTTAAATATAGAAAGTTATATCAATTTGTTATTAAATATAGGTCTTTTTTGTTTTTGTTTTGTTTTTATTTGTTTTTTTTTCTGTTTGTTTTACAGATGCATAAACTGAAGTTTAGGAAGAAAGTTGGGGTAATTTGCCCAAAGCTTCAGATATAGCAATTGACAGAGACTGGATTCAATCCTTGGTCTATATAGCTTCTAAACTCTATTTCTTTTCTCAGTAGTATACTATATTCTCACTTTGTTATTGTGATTTTTTTTTGTTTTAAGTGTGTTTCTTAAATGTTAATTTATTTAGTTGAATGAATTTTTTCATTCCATTGAGTTAACGTATAGCAAGCATTTCTCTATTCTTTTAATAGAGCTCTTACTAATAATTGACATAAAGAAAAAAGGGAGGAACTGTGAAAACTTTAAAACATTTAAAAAACAATCATTGGTCAAGACAGTTCTCTGGAATTTGGCAGAAATTTGCATGAAGTCTTAAAAAATGGAAAGATGGTGCCTATTATTTTTATAATTATAATCATCCTTCAGTCCCATCCCATGCAGAGAATGCACATCACTGAAAGAAACAAAAAATGACCGAAGGAATGAATGAGACAGGGTTCTGAATGGAATCCAGGCCTGAGAATTGTTCAGTTGGATAAAATTATCAGCAAATGATGTGGAAGGGTAAAGAGTACCTCTTTGTTTTGCACAGTGGTGCTATAAGGGCCCCCAAAATGATGGCAAAGAATTCCATTGGTAATGTTTGCAAATATGATACAACTTTAAAACCTTCAGGAAACCCAAGGGTAGTCCTGAGGGTTTGAAGCAGAGTCTTGGTCCCTCCATCTCTCTGTTCCTCTGTCTCTCCCTCCATCTCTGATCCCCTTCATCTCCATCTATGTCCATCTGTGTCCGTCTGTCTCTGTGTCTCTGTCTGTGTCTATGTCTCTGTGTCTATGTGTCTCTGTTTCTCTCTGTGTCTCTGTCTCTGTCCTTCTCTGCTTCTGCCCTTCTCATTCTTTTTGTCTATCCTCTTCTCTTTCTCTCTGTATGCCTCTGTGTGTATATGTCTGTCTTCCTGTGGCCTTATCTGTCTGTCCATGTCTGTCCATCTATCCCTGTGTACATACATGTGTCTGTATAGTCTCGCTCTGTGTGTTTCTCTTTCTCTCTGTGCACGCATGTGTCTGAATCTATGTGTCTGTCTTTCTTAGAATCTGAGTCTGAAGAAAAAGATAGGGAAGGAGGAATGGTTGAAGTTCCTCCATTGTAGTATAGACTTCCAAGTATATGTGTTTTAAGTGAGTATTCTGCTGAGTCTGATTGGTTCTATTTCCTTTTTTAAGCAGCATTATTGAGATATAATGGACATACAGTAAAGTACACACATATATATATAATGCGTAATTTAAAAATTTGGACATGTATATGTCCATGAAACCATCATTGCAATCAGGGTAATGAGTAGATTTCATTACCCAGAAAATTTCATTTTAGCCCTTCTTAATCCCTCCCTCTTATTCCTCAGGACCCCATCCCCTACCAAATTTAACAAATACTGGTCTATTTAAGGCATATTTAAGACATAAGTAGACTCAAGCAGTGAATTTTTATTATTTAATAAGCATATATTGGGAATCTAATTTGTGTAGGCAGTGTCCTGGCACTAGCCACCCAGTGAAGTGCAAGTAGATAAGGTCTCTACCTTATCCTTGTAATGGAAGAGAGACTATCCTGCCCCATACCAAAGTACTTAAGAGGGACACACACATACAAAAATTAGCATGTGGTGGGAATATCAACTCTAGATTAAGGACTCTGGTCAGTCTTCCTGGAGGGATGACCTTAAATTGGAGAAACAGAGGTGAAGAGAGTATTCTAGGCAGAGGGAATATATATGAAAAAGACCAAGAATGGCAAAGAGATTTTGAGGTTGAGGAACTGAAAGAAGGTCATTGTGGTTGGACTGTAATGAGTGAAGGGCAGACTTAGTCTTAGCTGAAACTGGTGAGGTATGTTTGCTCTGGATCATAAGAAGGGGGATCCTTTATATTTGAAAGGTTTAACCTCCTGAATAATGTCAATTCGGTCCAATTTTCCTATTCTCTCCATTCAATTGTTTTTTCCTCTGTCACCAACCTAGGCAAAGCCCCTACATCTCTTTCCTTGTTACTCCTACTTATCTCCTTATGGAAACTAGCATAATCCCTTAAAGGTAAATAAAATCTGATTATGTCATGCTATTGCTTAAAATCTTACAATAGTTTTCGTTGACCAGGAAAATGTCCCTAACTTTCACATACTCTCCTGAGCATTCTCTCTTCACTCAGATCATGCAGTCACTGTCACTCTCCCCCCTCCTCTAGCCATATTGAATTTCTTTTATTTGTTCCAATATGCCAGGTTGTCTCACACAGTTGCCTTCTTGTCATGGGTGATTTAACTTGGTCATCTGAGAACTGACATACATGATCGTTTTTGTTTGTTTGTTTGTTTGTTTTTTATTCCCAATCAGACTAAAAGCCTACATGTAAGCCTCTAACATACAACCTGGCCTTTATTTATTGAATTAACCTATAAGAAAAAAGATAATTGCACTGAGATTCTTTACCAAAAAGTCCTATACTGGTCAAACACCTGAGCCCTCCCTTGAATAATTTCCATCAGAAAACTTTAGTTTTTAATAAAAATACATGGTAATTTTTATTCTACATGTAATCATACTTTTTTAAAATAAAAAGCTTGTGGGGTGCCTGGGTGGCTCAGTGGGTTAAAGCCTCTGCCTTTGGCTCAGGTCATGATCTCAGGACCCTGGGATGGAGCCCCACATTGGGCTCCCTGCTCAACGGGGAGGCTTCTTCCTCCTCTCTCCCTCTCTCTCACTCTTTGCTTGCCTCTCTGCCTACTTGTGATCTCTGTCGGTCAAATAAATAAAATCTTTTAAAAAAATAAAAATAAAAAATTAAAAGCTTGTGATACTAAAAACTGAGAGATTTTCCCAAGCTTTAGAAGAGATGGTTAAAGAGCAAAGCATCCTTCACACAACTCTGTGAGCACAAAACGAGTCATTTACTACATACAACACTTAGCCACTTCCACAACTCACTCTGACAAATCTTACCACAAAACCACATGCTCTTCTAATTGCTTGACAAGTTCAACTTGAAAAGGTTTCGTTCAGTGTAGATTTTCTACATGTTTCCAGTTAATGATACAAGTGAAGCCTGTCACAGCTTGTGTGGGCTTGGAACTCTTGAGGTACTTGGGGACCCAAATAAGGAACCATGGGAGGCATGTAAGATGAGAATAAAAAAGAAACCAACAGAAACCAGAAAATAAGACAACCCACATGTCTGTTCCCTATGGTGCAGGTTAGCTCTCCTTGGAGAACCTGGGTAATATTTTATGTGGTCTCTTTTTCAAAGAGAATGATCTGGTAGGTAAGAAAAGACAGTATTTGCCAAGCAATAGAAATACTCAAAACAGGCATGAAGTGAACTACATTTTGATGTGCTTAGTTTGGAAGAGGACTGGACTCCTGGGAGCTGCTAAACTGTAGGAAGAGGTGAGATGCAGAAAGAGGTTGTGTGACTCTTTGAAAGACCTCTGGACCAGTTAAATGATGAAGTGTTCAAAGCAATGTTTCATTTCCCCAGAGATGGGTTGACTTCAATGAAGTTGGGTATCAGGCAAATACAATCATAAAGAATGTGCAATCCTAGTGGAGGGAGAGTGGCATTAGGTGAAGATCTAGTTCCATGGGCTGGCAGTTTCCCTATGGTCCCCACAGATATAGCTAATATTCTAAGGGTTGAAAACTTAATTCTACCCCCAGTTGGCAAATAGGGATTATGCTGTAGCTGACTGCCATGCTAGCTGAGGATTGTGGCACAGGACTTTAGAAAGCCAAATTTTGTTGCCTGAAAGGATTTCAATAGATGTTAAGGCCAATCATGGAAGTAATTATGGGAGAGGGAAAATTGCCTTTATCAGTTCTTCTCATTTGCTTTTGCTGCCTTGATGTGTCTTTCTGGCAGCCCAAGTTGGCTTTTCCCATATTAGTTCTCTGTCATAACATTGCATACTTCTCAGACATCCTTCTCTCTTTTCATTTATTTTTCTTAAGATTTTATTTATGTATTTGACAGACAGAGATCACAAGCAGGCAGAGAGGCAGGCAGAGAGAGAGGAGGGAGCAGGCTCCCTGCTGAGCAGAAAGCCCGATGTGGGGCTTGATCCCCGGACCCTGGGATCATGACCTGAGCCGAAGCCAGAGGGTTTAACCCACTGAGCCACCCAGGCACCCCTCATTTTATTTCATTTTATTTTTTTAAAGATTTATTTGTCAGGGAAAGAGAGAGCGCACATGCACAAGAAAGAGGAGCAGCAGGCAGAGGGTGAAGCAGGCGCCCTGCTGAGTAGAGAGCCCAACGCAGGATTCAGGATCCCAGGACCCTGAAATCATGACCTGAGCCAAAGGCAGATGCTTAACCACCTAAGCCACCCTGGCATCCCTCTCTCTTTTTTTCTTTTATAGATTATTTATTTATTTGATAGCATGCATAAGTAGGGGGAGTGGCGGGCAGAAGAAGAGGAAGAAGCAGGCTCCCCACTGAGTAGAGAGCCTGACAGGGGGCTCGATCCTGGACCCTTGGATCATGACCTGGGCCAAAGGCAGATGCTTAACTGACTAAGCCACCCAGGTGCCCCTCAGGAGTCCTTCTCTTTAGTGAAATATTAGCATTCAACAGATGTCTCTTTGCCATGTTTTTAAAGCACTCACATTGAATAATGCAGTCCCTCAGGCAAGAAACAAAGAAGGAAAAGCTTGGGGAAAAAAGATAGCATGATGTTACAATTACAACTTCTGGAACAAAATTGCCTTGGGTGTACAAATTAACCATAGGATCATGTTAACTTACATGTGGCCTCAATTTCCTTATCTGTAAAATGAGAACAATAACAGCAACATTTACCTTGTTGGTTCGTTGCAAAGATTGAGTGAGAGAATATAAGCTATGTGCTAGGAATAGTACTCAGTACAAACTAGTTTTCAAGAAATCTTGGTGATTATTGCTTTTTGGAATTACTCAGATCATAGCATTATAGCATAGCATTATAGTAGCTTTCAGTGTGGGATGAGAAGTCAGACCTAAAAGAGACCTAAAAGCTGTAAACACAACTGAACCACCCAAACCCATGTAACATTACCTTTAAAATGTCTTTTAATGGAAATATAGTTGACACACAAGGTTAACATTAGTTTCAGATTTTTGACATGGTAATTTGACAAGTCTATACCTTACCCTATCCTTACTACAAATATAGCTACCATCTGTCACCAAGGAACACTGTTAGAATATCATCCTCTATGTTCCCTATGCTGTACTTTTATTCGTGGTGACTTATTCATTCCATAACTGGAAGCTTATATGTCCTACTCCCCTTCCCCATTTTGCCCACCCAACCTGTGGCAACTATCAGTTTCTTCTCTATATTTACAGGTCTGACTATATTCTACTCACTGGTTTGCTTTCCTTGGGGTTTCTTTTTTTAGATGTAGGTGAAATCATACAGTGTTTGGTTTTCTCTGTCTGACTTGTTTCACTTGATGGCATCTGGGTCCATCCATGTTGTTGCAAATGGAAAAATTTTATTCTTTCTTTATGGTTGAGTAAAATTCTATGTGTGTGTGTGTCCATCATCTCTTTTATCCATTCATTTATAGATGGAAATGTTGGCTGCTCCCATATCTGGGCTATTGTAAATAATGCTGCAATAAATAGGAGTACATTTATCTTTTTAAAATCATGTTTTTGTTTTCTTTGGGTAAATACCCAGTAGTGGAATTAATGGATTTTTAATTACTTCTATTTTTAATTATTTGAGAATACTCTATATTATTTTCAACAGTGGTTTCACCAATATTACATTCCCACCAACAGTGCAGAAAGATTCATTTTTTCCCCCACATAACTCGCCAACATCTTTATTTCATGTCTTTTTAATTCTAGAAATTCTAAAAAGTGAAATCTCACTGTGGTTTTGATTTGCATTTCCCTCATGATTGGTGATAGTGAGTTATCTTCTCATGTGACTATTGGCCACCTGTTTGTCTTCTTTGGAAATGTGTCTATTTTGGTCCCCTGTCCATTTTTTAAGAAAGATTTTATTTATTTGTCAAACATAGAGCAAGAAAGAGCACAAGGCAGGCAGAGGGAGAAACAGGCTCCCCACTGAGCAAGGAGCCAGATGTGGGACTTGATCCCAGGACTCTGGGATCATGACCCAAGTTGAAGGCAGATGTTTAACTGACTGAGCCACCCAGACATTCCTCTCTGTCAGTTTTTTAATGAGGTTATTTGTTTTTTGTTATTGTTTTGTTTTGTTTTAGTTGTATAAGTTTTTCATATATGTTGATACTACCCCTTTATTGGATATATCCTTTGCAAATATCTTCTTCTATTTGGTAAGTTACCTTTTTGTATTTTTAATAGTCTCCTTCATTGTGCAAAACTTTTTATTTTGACATAGTCCTAATAGCATATTATTGCTTCTGTCTCCCCTTGTCTGAAGAGATTTATCCATAAAAGTATTGCCATGGCAATCAAGATAATGTTGGCCTGTGGACTGTGTTTGGATGTTTTCCTTTTTTTTTATAGTTTGGGGAGAATAAGTATTAACTCTTCTTTAAATATTTGGTAGAATTCACATGGGTATTTATCTGTTTCTGCACATTTGTCAGTATTTTTTATTACCAATTCAAGTTTATTTCTAGTAATAGTCTCTTTAGATTTTTTATATCTTCCTGATTCAGTTTTTAAAAAATTGTATGTTTCTAGGAATGTATCCATTTCTTCTAAATTGTCCAGTTTTGACATGTAATTTTTGTAGTATTCTCCAATAACCCACTGTATTTCTATAATATAAGTTGTGACTTCTCTTTCATTTCTGAAGTTTTTTGGGAGTCCTCTCTTTTTTTGATGAGCCTGGCCAAAATTTTGTAAATTTTATCTTCTCAAAGAGGAGCTTTTGGTTTTATTGATCTTTTCTAATTTTTTAAAGTCTCTTTCATTTATTTCTGCTCTGATCTTTATTAGACTTTGTTCGTCTTTTTCTACTTTCTTGAGGTATGTGGTTAGATTGATATTTTTCTTATTTCTTGAGTTATTTGCTATAAATTTCCCTTTAAAACTGCATAAGCTGTATCTCACAGATTTTGGATTGTTTTCATTTGTCTCCATGTATTTTCTGATTTCCTCAGATCTTCATTGACCCTCTGGCCATTTAGTTCCAGGCTGTTTAGGCTTCATGTTTATTTCTTTCCATTTTTTTGCTTGTGATTAATTTCTAGTTGCATATGGTTGTAGTCAGAAAAGATGCATGATACACTTGTAATCTTCTTAAATTTATGAAAATTTGTTATGTGGCCTATCATGTGATCTGTTTTGGAAAATATTTCATACAAACTTGAAAATAATGTATATTCTATTGTTTTGGGATGGAATATTTTCTATGTATCCATTAAGTTCATCTCATCTAATATGTCATTCAAAAACACTATTTCCTTGTGGATATTCTGCCTGGATGATCTATCCATTGATATAATTGGGGTGTTAGACTTCCCTACTATTATTGTAGTATTGTCAATCTCTCCCTTCATGTCAGCTATTACTTAATGTATTTAAGTGCTCCCATGGCAAATGTATAGATATCTGCATTTCTATATCCTCTTGTTGGATTGACCTTTTTATTATTATGTAATGATATAAAGTGCTTCTTTGTTTCTTGTTTCACCCTGTTTTAAAGTCATTTTGTGTGACCTAAGTATTGCTACCATTTTGTTGTTTTTGCTTCTATTTGTGTCATATATGTTTTTGCATCCTTTCCCTTTCATTCTATATGTGTCTCTAGGTCTGAAATGAGTCTCTTGTAGCAGCATATAGATAAATTTTGCTTTTTATCTATTCTGCCATTCTGAGTCTTTTGGCTAATGATTTAAACCAGTTATATTTAAAGTAACTATTAATAGATACACACTTATTGCCATATTGTTTTCTGATTATTTTTGTAGTTACTCTCTTTTTTCTTTTGTTCTTTTTCCTTGTGGTTTGATGGCTTTCTTTTTTGTTATGCCTGAATTTCTATTTTTTTTAATGTATCTGTTATAGATTTGGGTTTTATGATTATCATAAGGTTCCTATATAGAATCATAGGTATATAAGATGCTATATTAAGTTGATAGTCATTTAAGTTTGAACACATTTTAAAGTTTTATGCATATGTCATATTTTATATTTTTCTAGTCATAATTATCTTCTAATTATGTCCTTTTCTTTTCCACTTAAAGTCCCTTTAACATTTCTTGTAAGTCTGATTTTTTGATGATGAATTCTTTATTTTTTGTTTAAGGAACACTTTATCCCTTCTCAATTCAGAATGATAATCATCCTGAGCAGAGAACGTTGTTGTTCTTTTTTTTTTTTTTTTCCCCTTTCTGGTTTTAGAATATAGCATACCGTTCTCTTCTGGTCTGCAAAGTTTCTGCTGAAAATTAGCTGATAGCCTTATGGGATTTCCCTTATATATAACATATATAATTTTTACTTCTCTCCTGCTGATTTTTTTTTTATTTTTAAAATTTTATGTATTTATTTGACAGACAGAGATCACAAGTAGGCAGAGAGGCAGTTACAGAAAGAGGAGGAAGCAGGCTCCCCGCTGAGCAGAGAGCCCAATCTGGGGCTCGGTCCCAGGACCCTGAGATCATGGCCCAAGCAGAGGTTTAACCCACTGAGCCACCCAGGTGCCCCTCTCCTGCTGATTTTTTAAAAAATTCTCTTTAACCTTTGACATTTTAATCATTATGTATCTCGATGTGAACTTCCTTGGGTTCATCTTTTTGGAAGTTCCTTAGCTTCTTGGATCTAGAGGTCTATTTCCTTTCCCAGTCAGGGAATTTTTCAGCTATTATTTCCTCATATAAGTATTCTACCCCTTTCTCTCCTTCTGGGACCCCTATAATGTGAATGTTTTTTGCTTGATGTTCAAGAAATCCCTTACCCTATCTTCATTATTTTTAATACTTTTTTTCATCTTAGTGTTCAGCTTTATTGCTTTCCATTACCCTGTCTTCCAGATCACTGATCTATTCTTCTGCATCTACTAATCTATTGTAGATGTAGATGATACCTTCTAGTGTGTGTATATATATATTAATTTTAGTTATGGTATTCTTCTTCAACTCTGATTGGTTCATTTTTTAATTTGTAATCTCACTGTTGAATTTCCGAGACCCTCACTCTTCTTCCCAGTCTGGTGATCATTTTTTTTTAAATATTTTATTTATTTATTTGTCAGAGAGAAGGAGAGAGAGAGAGAGAGCACATAAGCAGGCAGAGAGGCAGGCAGAGGTGGAGAGAGAAGCAGGCTCCCTGCCAAGCAAGGAGCCCATGTGGGACTCGATCCCAGGACCCTGGGATCATGACCTGAGCCGAAGGCAGTGGCTTAACCCACTGAGCCACCCAGGCGTCCCTGGTGATCATTTTCATGATCATTACTTGAAACACTTTGTCAAACATAATGCTTATCTTTATTTTATTTATTTTTCTGAGGTTTTGTGTTGTTCTTTTGTGCATATTCTTATGTATTCTCATTTTGCTTAACTTTCTATAATTGTGAATTAGGCAGAATAAGTACTTTTCCTAAATGTGTAAGAATGGTCTCATGTGCAGTCAACCCCTGTATAGAGTGTACATGCCAGGTAGCTTTGGCTGGCTGGTTGGAGCTGTGGCTGGGGTAGGCTAGGAGTTCCGGACATTTTGTGTTGGCATCAAAGCCAAGCTTTGATGGGATAGCCAGAGCTGAAGTGGGCATGGGCCTGGGTAATCAGGGTTCTCTGAACAGAGGGTAACCTGGCAGGATAGGTGAAGATGACTTTGGTATAAGCCTAGGGGTCCGGGGTTCTCAGCATAGAGTGTGAGCTGGCAGGACAGGTGAAGATAAAGTGGTCATGGACCAAGGAAGTACCTGGTTTCTCCACACATAGGGCACCCTACCAGTATAGCTGAAGTGGATGCAACCCAGGATATCCCATTGCTCTCCATACAAAGGACACACTGGTAAGGTAGCTGGAGCTGAAGAGGGCACGAGCCAGGGGGTACCAAATGCTCTACACAGGAGGTACCTTGGTAGGGCAGGTGGAGCCGGCAGGCTATTCCATGCAGGTGGCACTCTGGCAGGCCAGTTGTAGCTGAAATGGGCACTTTCTGTGGCAGGCCACAGAGAGGGTACCCTAGGAGGACAGCTGAAGCTGAAGTGGGTGCAAACCAGGGTACCCTGGGGGCCATAATGCAGCATCCTTAGTGCCCTGGCAGTGTGATTGGAGGCAAGGGCAGCATGGGGTGAGGTGTCCTAGGACACTCCACACAGGGCAGCTTGGTAGATTAGCTGGGTCCAAAGTGTGGTACAGGATGGAGGTCCTGGGGTGCTTCCAGAAGAGGGATATTGGCCAGGTAGCTGGAGCCAAAGCAGTCAGGGTCAGGAGGTCCCAGAATGCCATGTGCCGGAGGTACCCTAGCAAGCTGTCTGGAGCCAAAGTGGTATGGGCCAGGAGTGTTCTGGGGTGCTTTGTGTCTCTTTCACCTTGGCACAATGACTGGAGCTGTAATGTGCAATGAGCAATGACAAGGGGTGTTCTGGTGTGTGCCACCCTGTGGCTGCCTGTTATGGTGGGGGCTGGTGTGGGCTAGGGGTCTGGTGCTTGTGAGGTGGTAGGCCAGCTATGGCACCTGGAATACTGTTCTTCTCTGTTCTATCAAGAGTGGGGGTCAAACATAAAATGTGGCCTTTGCCCCTCTGACCCAGATAGATTTCCAGTAGTTCCCCCACTATTTGGTGGAGTTCTAAGGCTGGATCTTTTATATACTGATTACTATTTGAAATAGCAGGTGTTTTTTTTTTTTTTTTTTCTGTGTCCCAGGGTAGATGAATCTGCTTATATTCCCTCAACACCATCCTTCCCCATAGTAGTCAGTAGCTTCTGGACTGAGGATGTCCCTCATTACTGTACCTCTGTCTCTTTTGCTGTTATCTGTGTGGTCTATCTGGTTGTGCAGAAACTGTTCAGTCAGTCCTCAGTCTTTCTTCAGGAGGAATTGGTCTATAAATCAGTATTAGTTTGGTACAACCATGGAGAAAGTTAGTAAAGGGTCTCCCTACATTGCTGTCTTGGACCAGAACTCTTATTTAATCCTCGTGGCTTTATCTTTGTACTCCGCACCATGTATAAAGTACTTAACATATCTGAAATACTGAATGTTCAACTACCTATAAATAAGTTTCTTACATATGCACTTATACTCTTTAGATAGAGTTAGGTCTTCAGTAATGACCTAAAGATAATAGCAGTTATTGCTAAAGGCTGGCTGAATTTATCTTGCTATCTTTTCTCTTTCCTTTGACTTTACAGTACTTGAAAAAATTGATTTGTTTTACAAATAACTATTGTGTAATTTGTCTGTCTTAAATTGGGAAGCACTTTTTTTCCTCTTTGCTTTTCCTCTCCACTCTTGAAACCTCAACTGAGGCTTTCTCTATGTGTGTGATGAATTCATATTACAGTTAGTTAAATAAGTTGTGCACAGAAAAAGGTAAATGGTTTTCATAATTAGACTTAAAACATTGAAATCAATGAGTAGATGGTTAAAAGAATCCTAGCCTTTGAATTGTTTTGTTTTTACTAAGTTGTATACACAGTGTGATCTAAAATCATCATTCTTAGATAAATAACATTTTAAATGCTGCAACCTGATTTTTACATTGATTTAATATGCACAGCCTTTCAGTTTTTTGAACATGGATTCTGGAAATAAATCTTCTATCATTTTCTGTGTGATGTTGAGAAACTCACTTAAGTTCTTTGTGTTGTAGTTACACCATGAGTTGTATGAGGATAATAAAATTACTTCCCTTATGGGGTCATGTTGAAAATAATGTGAATTAATAATAAGATGCTTAGAACAATGGCTCACATATGGCAAGAGCTATATAAATGTTTGCTATTTTCAAAAACAAGAACCATATAGCAAGAGTAAATTCTAATAAGGTATCCATATTGTACAAAAAGATAAACTGATAGAATTGTGAATTTGTCTGTTGAATTTTCATAGAATCAAAAGAGAGCCAGAAGGTTGTGTGTGTGTGTGCATGTGTGTGCGTGTGTGTATTAAGCACATGTGTGTATGCATGCATGTGTATGTATATTTGGGCTCCTCCTTTAATATAGCAACCCTAGTTCACACCCCATTTAGCTAAATGAAAGATGTTTACATTTCCTTTAAGGCTGTTGCTCTTCCAGTCCCTCTGGCAGCAGATATAAGAGAATAACATCCTGCTTTGCATGGCTAAAGGTACCTCAGCTGCAAAGACGTTGTATCAAATCTGTTGAGGAAATAAATGATAGGCTGTTCTCACAAAGACTGGATCATGTTTAAGAGAAGTTTAGTCTTTATCCTTCAGTTTTCCAAGCAGTTAGTTATTATCCTGAAACATTCCTGGACTCCCAGAGTGCAATCAGCAGCTTCAGGAACTGACAGCATTTATAAGCTCCAACTGAGCAGTTTCACTCTGTTGATTCCCAGTTCCAAAGGATACATGTGGGTTTTGGTCACAAAAGGAAAAAAAAAAATTTGATTTTGTGTTTCAAGTGGAAACCTCTTTAGCCATTTTAATGTATATATTGACTGGAGCAGTTTCACAGAAGGGGTATTTAAGAGGGTTTTATACAAATTAAAGGTTCCATAGGTGACTTACCCCAACTTTTTCCCATTCTTCAGTGATTTAGCTTAAAACAATACAATTTGTAGTATTTTTTTAAATTAAACCATGGTTGACATATAATGTTGTATTTAGTATCAAGTGTATACCATAGTGATTTGACAATTCTGTACATTACTCCATCCTTACCACAATAAGTGTAGTCACCATACATTGTTACAATATTACAGATTTATTGCATAAGTTGTACTTCTCATCTCCAAGACTTACCTATTTTATAACTGGAAGTTTCTATCTCTTAATCTCCTTCACCTATTCTGCCCAGCCCCCACTCCCCTTTCTTCTGGCAACCACCCATTTGTTCTCCATATTTATGAGTCTGTTTGTTTTGTTTTTTAGATTCCACATATAAATGAAGTCCTATGGTATTTGTTTTTCTCTGAATTATATCTCTTAGCATAATACCCTGTACTCCCATCCATGTTGTGGTAAATGGCAAGACCTCATTCCTTTTTGTGGCTGGGTAATATTCCATATGTATATGATGGAATATGTATATATGTATGTGTAATATTATATATATGAGTATATATGAATATATATGAATATAATATTCCATCATATGTATATGTATATATATACATATGATGTATGTATATATTATATATGGAGAGAAAGAGATGCATATCTTTCAAATTAACATTTTTGTTTTGAGTACAAAAACAATAGTGGAATTACTGGGTTATATGGCATTTCTACTTTACTATTTTTAATGCATTTTGAAATTTATTTTACATATATATCTTTATTTGATTATAGTTGACACACAATTTACATAAGTTTCAGGTATACAACATAGTGATTCAATAACTATACATTATGCTATGATCACAAATGTAGCTACCATCTTTCGCCATACAATGGTATTAAAACATCATGGTCTATGTTCCCTATGCTATACCTTTTATACCTGTAATTTATTCATTCCATAATTGAAAGAATGTATCTCCTCCTCCCCTTTCCCCATACCTCTGGCAACCATCAGTTTGTTTTCTATAGGTCTGATGCTGCTTTTTGATTGTTATTTTTTTTTTTAGATTTCACATATAAATGAAATCATATGGTATTTGTCTTTCTTTATTTGACTTATTTTATCTAACATACTACCTCTAGGTCCATCACTGTTGTCACAAAAGGCAAAATTATAGCTGAGTAATATTCCTATTTGTGTGTGTGTGTGTGCACGTGCGCACATGTGCACGCATGTATCCCTGTATGTAAGTTTATATATTTTTCATTTGTCCATCAGTGGACACTTGGGTGGTTTTCATTTCCTGACTATTATAAATAATGTTGCAATAAACAGAGGTATGGATATATCTTTTTGAATTAGTGTTTTTGTTTTGTGGAGGTAAATACCAAGCAATGGAATTATGGGGCCATATCGTAATTTTATTTCTAATTTTTGAATGAATATCCTTAGTGTTTTCCATAGTGGCTTCACCAAATTACATTTCCCCCAACAGTGCAGAAAATCTCCTTTTGCTCCACATTCTTGACAACACTTGTTTTTTTTCTTGTCTTTTTTATTCTAGCCATCGTGAAAGGTGTAGGGTGATATCTTGATGTGGTTTTGATTTGCATTTCCCTGTGATTAGAAGCATTGAGCATCCTTTCATGTCTGTTGGTTACTCGTAGGTCTTTGGAAACCTGTCTATTCAGGTTTTCTGTCCATTTTTAATCAGATCACTTTTTTTATTGATTTATATGAATTCTTATATATTTTGAATATTAACCCCTATAGCAGATATATTGTTTGCAAATATCTTCTCCCATTTAGTGGGTTGCCTTCTTGTTTTGTTGATGGTTTCCTTCACTATGCAGAAACTTTTTGATATAGTCCTAGTACTTTATTTTTGCTTTTGTTTCCCTTGCCTGAGGAGATCTATCTGTAAAAACATTACATTAGCCATAGTCAATGAAATTACTGTGTTCTCCTCTAGGAGTTTTATGGTTTCAGGTCTCACATTTAGATCTTTAACTCACTTTGACTTTATTTTGTGTATAGTGTAAGAGAGGTCCAATATCATGCTTTTGCATACAGTTGTTCTATTTTCCTAGCACCATTTATTGAAAGGACTATCTTTTCCCCATGTATATTCTTTTCTCCTTTACACTGATTAATTGACCATAAAAATGTGGGTTTGTTTCTGAACATTCTGTTCCATTAGTCTGCATGTTATGCTTGTGCAGGTGCCATGTTGTGTTAATTACTGTGTCTTTGTAGTATATCTTGTAATTGGGGATTATGATATCTCCAGCTTTATTCTTTTTTCTCAAAATTGTTTTGACTATTCAGGGCCTTTTCTGATTCCATAAAAATGTTAGGATTATTTGTTCTAGTTGTGTGAAAAATGCTATTGGTTTTTTGATAGAAATTTCATTTGTATCTGTAGATTGCTTTAGGTAGTATGGGTACTTTGACAATACTAATTCTTCCAGTCCCAATCATGGGATACTTTTTTTTTCCATTTGTTTTATAGTTTTCAGAGTACAAGTCTTTCACTTCCTTAGTTAATTTTATTCCTAGGAATTTTATTCTTTTAAGTCTGATAGGAAATGGAATTATTTTATTAATTTCTTTTCTTGCTATTTTGTTATTAGTGTATAGAAATACAACCAGTTTTTATTTTGTGTCCTGCAAATTACTGAATTCACTTTTTACTTCCAATAGGTTTTTTTGGAAAATCTTTAGGGTTTTCTATGTATTGTATTGTGTTATGTGGAAATATTAACAATTTATCTTTCTAATTTGGAAGTCATGTATGTATGTATATATGTATGTATGTATGTTGCTGGATTGATTTGGCTAGGATTTTTAGTAGTATGTTGATAAAAGTGGTGACAGGGGACATCCTTGTCTTGTTCCTGATCTTAGAGGAAAAACTCAGTTTTTCACAATTGAGTATGAGGTTAAAACTGTGGGTTTCTCCTATTTGTGGAGGGTTTATATCATGAATGGATGTTGAATTTTGTCAATTATTTTGCATCTATTAAAATGATCGTAAGGTTTTTATTGTTCCTCTTGTTAATGTGAGGTTTCCTGTTGATTGTTTTGTGAGTATTGAGCCATCCTTGCATTCTTAGAATAAATTCCACTTCATTATGGTGAATGATCCTTTTAATATATTGATAAATGCATTTTGCTAATATTTTGAAGTTTTTTGAATTTTTCTTTATTTGTACTCTCTTTGTCTCATTTTAGTATCAGAACTTGTAGAATGTATTTGGAAGCTTTCCTTCATCTTTTATTTTTTTGAATAGTTGGAGAATGGGTTTCAGTTTTTCTTTAAATATTTGGTAGAATTCACCTGTGAAGCTGTCTGGGTCTGGAATTTTCCTTGTTAGATGAGCTTTTGTTTTGGATTTTTTTTATTTAATTTTACCACTAGTAATGGTTTTTTTTGATTGTCTACATATGTTTCTAAAAATTTACCTTTTTCTAAATTGTCCAATGATTTGGAATATAATTGTATACAGTAGTTTCTTATAATCCTCTGT
This sequence comes from Taxidea taxus jeffersonii, assembly GCA_003697995.1. Classification (NCBI taxonomy): domain Eukaryota; kingdom Metazoa; phylum Chordata; class Mammalia; order Carnivora; family Mustelidae; genus Taxidea; species Taxidea taxus. The sequence continues at coordinate 90,366 of RCUC01167366.1, read as the reverse complement.
TTTATAATAGTGTTGGATATTGCTTGTCTTTTATTACTGATTTTTATTTGGGTTTTGTTTTTTTTTTTTTGATGACTCTGGCTAAAGGTTTATACATTTCATTTATCTTTTCAAAGAACTATCTCGGGACGCCTGGGTGGCTCAGTTGGTTAAGCGGCTGCCTTCAGCTCAGGTCATGATCCTGGCATCCTGGGATGGAGTCCCACATCTGGCTCCTTGCTCGGCAGGGAGCCTGCTTCTCCCTCTGCCTACCATTCTGCCTGTTCTCACTCACTCTCTCTCCCCCTCTGACAAATAAATTAATAAAATCTTAAAAAAAAAAAAAACTATCTCATGGTTTCATTATCTTTCTTTTCTATTGTGTTTTAGCTGATACTTATTTCTGCTGTGATGTATTATTTTCTCCCTTTTACTGATGTTGGGCTTTGTTCTTTTTCCATTTCATTTAGGTGTAATGTTCTTTTTCAATTTCCTTTGGGTGTAACGTTAGATTGAGATTTTATTGTCTCTTGAATTAGGCCTGGGTAGCTAAAATTTCCCTCCTATAAGTGCTTTAGATATATATCAAAGATTTCAGATACTTTCCTTTTTCATCTATTTCCACTATTTTTTTATTTTCCTGCTTGATTTCTTCATTCGCCCATTGGCTATAACAATATATTGTTTAGCTTGCATGGGTCTGTGTTTGTGATTTCCAGTTTTACACGGTCATGTTCACAAAAGATGCATGAAAAATTTCAATCTTCTTAAATGTACTGACTTGTTTATGGATTAATATACGATCTATCCTGGAAAATGTTCCATGTGTTCTTCAATATAATCTCTATTCTCTTTTTAGATGGAATTTCAGTGTGTATCTGTTAAGTTCATTTGGTCTAGTGTGTTGTTCAAAGACATCATTCTTTTATTGATTTTTCTGTCTGGATTATCCACTGCTGTAAGTAAGGTGTTTAAGTCTTCTACTATTATTGCATTACTATCAATTTCTCCCTTTGTACCCATTAAATATAGCTTTATGTATATAAATACTTAATCTTTTTCTATGTTTGCCTTTGTGATTTTTTTCCCTTTTATAATTTTCTTCCAGCTATGGACTTTTCTACTTAAAGATTTTTTTTCAGATTTTATTTATATGACAGAACAAGCAGGGAGAGCTGCAGGCAGAGGGAGAGGGAGAAGCAGACTCTCTGCTGAGCAAGGAGCCTGACATGGGGCTTGATCCCAGGATCCTGGGATCATGACCTGATCCAAAGGCAGACACTTAACTGCCTGAGTCATCCAGATGACACTTAAAGAATCATTTTTAACATTTTTTAAGGCCAATATAGTTGTGATTGATTCCTTGAACTCTTGTTTCAATTCTGAATGATAACCCTGTCAAGTGTAGTATTCTTGGTTGTTTTTGTTTTTGTTTTCATTTTCTTTCCTTTAAGCACTGAATATTTCATGCTATTCCCTTCTGGACTGCATTTTCTCCTCAAAATTAGGTGATACCATATGGGGTTTCCCTCGTATATTACCTATTGCTTCTCTCTTGCTGCTTTTAAGATTCTCTATGATTACTGACATTTTAATTGTTATGTGTTTTGGTGCCAACCTTCTTGGCTTCAACTTTTTAGGGGCTCTCTGATTCCTAGACCTAGATGTCTGTTTTTTTGCCCTGACAAGGGAATTTTCCAGCTATTATTTCTTCAAATAAATGTTTGCCCTCTCTCTTCTCCTTCTGGGATTCCTATAATATGAAGTTCATTATACTTGATGTCTCTGAGTTCTTTTAACTTATTTTCATTTGCTGTTATATTTGCTGCCCAGCTTGCTTGCTTTCTATTACACTGTCTTCCACATCACTTATCTATTCTGCATCATCTCACATGCCTTGGATTCCCTCTAGCATGTTTTTCATTTGTTATTGAGTTCTTCAGCTCTTGATCTTTTTAAATATTTTTTAATATATTTGTTGAAATTGAGTTCATCCACTCTTTTCTCAAAATCAGTGAGTATCAGTTGTGACCATTGTTTACAACTCTTTCAGTCTTTTCACTTTTTTTTTTTCCTGTGATTTTTTTTCTTGTACTTTCATTTGGGACATATTCCTGTGTCTCCTCATTTTGTCTAACTCTCTGTATTTGTTTCTATATATCAGGTACACTACATCCTCCTGGTCTTGAGAGTAGTGGCTTTGTGTAGTAGAATTTCTGTGATACCTTATAACTCAATCCCCCAGTCTCCAAAATGAGGAGGTCCAAGGATGTCCCTTTTGTGGGCTGCATATAACACCCTGTTGTTGATAAGCTGTGATTGCTGTGAGCAAATTGGTGTTTGGGGCAGCCAAGCTGGCTGCAGTGACCTGCCTCACCTGCTGTGGGCACACTGGTCAGAGTTTACTCCTTGCATTGTTGAAACCCAGACACAGGTACCATGAGCTTGCTAGTGTGCAAGGCTGACCCACATCCTGGCTGATTGTATTCAACATCTGACAGCTACGGGTGCACTGAAGGGTAGGGTTGCTCCTTATTCAGCTAAGAGGCCTGGCTGTAGGAAATGTGTGCATGTTGGCACATTGGGTTATCTTCCAACTCTCAGGGCAGGAATCATACCAGCTGGGGCTGCCTCCTGGTGTGGTGAGGCAGGAGCCACTTTGAAGGGTGACTTGCCAAGGCAGGCAGGTTGAGTGGGACAGATCTGGAGAATAAATCAATGTAAACAAAGTGTTAGAACTGCCTCCCACAAGCGTCCAACTATCTAGGCTGGGGGAGCATAGGAAAATAGTATACCAACTATTTTTTGGTCCTGGAATAATGTGCAGATCCCTGCCCCTTTGGCACTGTCGTAAAATTAGTTAATCTTCACATGTATTCCAAGTACTTTCTCGGGTAGTTATTTAAAATACTGGGGAGTCAGTTTCTTATTTCCCCTGGTTTTCTGAAGTTAAACCCTGCAGATTTTCAAGGCCAGATGTTATGGACTCATCTTCTCAGTGTTTGTCCCCAGGATACCTAGTATGGGATCTGATTCTTTCACTTATTGGTGCTTGTGATCTCTCATTTTTGGTCAATCATGCCAGGGTTCGGTTCCTGATCACATCTCTGCTCCCATTATCCTTTTTGATGTGGTCTCTCTATGAATAGTTGTAGAAGATCTGTTCTGCCAGTATTTGGATCATTTTCAGAGGTAGTTGTAACACAGTAGTTGTTGTCTTGATCTGTCCCTAGGACAAGGTAAGCTCAGGATCCTCCTACTCTGCCATCTTCCCTGCCCTCCTCTAAAATTTCTAGTATTTTCATCAGGGAGGTAGAAGTAAAACTTCTTCCTCTATCTGAAAATAAAATATTTTCAACTTTTTTAAAAAATAAATGAAGAAAAAAGTTATCAGTTAATTATTTTCACAATAATTACACCTAAAACCCATTTCCAAATGCAGTGACTTATTTCTCAGTCACAATCTGCAGGTCTCCAAAGTTAGGCTTATCTAGGCAAGGCTTAATTGGACTTTGCTTCAGTATGTGTGTTAGATTCAAATCTGTTCTACATATCTCTCTTCTTTGGACTAATAAATATTTAAGGCATGTTCTTTTCATACTGAAATACAGGAGTGTAAGAATGCAAGTCAGACAATGTAAGCAAAGTCCAAACATCATACCATATATGTCATAATCTAATAGCCAAGTTGTCAAAACAAGTCAAGAAGTAGGAAAGTACATTGAACTAAATTTGGGATTAGGAGAGAATAAATATCTAAATTATTACATGAACAAACCTGTGGATAAACAACCCAGTTTTCAAAGAAAGAAGAGCCAGGGGGATTGTTTTCAGGGATTTGATATTGGTTAAGCTTGTATTTAAGAGGCTTAGACACATATACTTAAGGTGTTTTGTGTTTTCAGACAGAAAATGAGAATATCCTCTCCCTTCAAGGTTCTTGGCTCACACTCTCTTTGCTCCACTATAAATATTTGGGGCCATAAAATCATCCTTCATTCATGCTTCAGGCCTTATAAGCTTGAAGAGAATAGCTTCTATTCTTCTGTAAAAATTACTCTTCAATATTCTGGCTTCTTCCTATCACTCCTCATACCGTGAAACTAAACCATGTAATTACCAGAAATCTCTAAATTGCCAGATTCAAAGCAATAGTGTTGCTTTAAATCTGTGTATTCAAAGTTTAATGAGTTATTACTTTATGTACCATAAACTGGCAAATGGGAGAGATACAAGCTTGAACAATACTCATGATTCCTGCTCTTATGGAAAGTAAATATATTTGGGAATAGGTATAGACAGGCTATTATATAAAAATATATGTGATGGCATGAGCAGAGCATGATAGGTAATGGAAGAAAGGCATCAAAAAAAAATTAGGTGTGTAATTGTATGTGGGTTAGGGTTTTCTAAGCCAAAGAAACTGTATGTACTGAACTCAATGAACATTGAAAGTTTGAGTAGATTAAAACCGTAATAAATTTGTTGAATCAATTCATTCTTCGGTTTAACAAATATTTATTGAATTCCTACAAAGGTCTAGGTATATTTGTAGTTTTGAGAATTCAAATGGACAGAAAGAAGAGATAAAATATTGTGTGAGACAGTAGTAAGTCCTCTGGAGAAAATTCAAACAGGAAAGACAGTGTAAGAAATCAGTAAGAGACAGTTTTCATTTTAGTTAACTTGGCCAAGGAAAGGCTAAGAGGGTGAAAAAATAGATGAGGAAGCAGGCATACAAAAAATTAGTGGCGGGGCGCCTGGGTGGCTCAGTGGGTTAAAGCCTCTGCCTTCGGCTCAGGTCATGATCTCAGGGTCCTGGGATCCAGCCCCGCATCCCGGCTCTCTGCTCAGTGGGGAGCCTGCTTCTCCCTCTCTCTCTGCCTGCCTCTCTGCCTACTTGTGATCTCTCTCTCTGTGTCAAATAAATAAACAAAATCTTTAAAAAAAAATTAGTGGCAGAGTGCTCTAGGAATAGGAAAGAATGAGTAAAAAGCCTTGAAGTGGAATAGTAGTTCGTGCGTTCCAAGAAAAGCTAAGAGAACTGTATGACTAAAGTATATGAACGGAAGAGTGATATACTTTGATCTATGTTTTAACAAGATCACTCAGACAGCCTGGTGGAGAATAGGCTGTAAGGAAGTGTGTCAGGTATACGTTGTAACAATCTGAAAATATCAGAGGCTTATTAAAATTATGTGTTACCCGATGTAAATATTCCTGGATGCTTTCTTAGATCACTGTCTTATGATTCGTGACATATGGATCCATATTCCTTCCATCTTGTGATACCATGGTCTTCCATAATAGATCTCCATGGTTTCTGGGGAAGGGGGGGGCATGAAAAATGAGTAATGTAGAATCGATAACCTCAGCTCAAAAATATGACCCAATCATTTGCCTTCCATTGGCTAGAATTATTCACATGGTTCCAGCTATGCCCTAGAAGCCTAGAAGGCTGCAGTCCCACTTTCAGGTAAAACTGAGGTAGTAATAGTAGTAGAAGAGTTTAGGGGTTATTGTGAGGATTTACTTAGCATTTGTTTCAGTGACTTCAAATAATTAAAATGAAGTTCTCAGACACTTTTAGTCCTTGATGAGGCACGTATGCTCAAGTAAAATATAAGCTTAGCAATTTCTGCTATAGGAACCAAAAACAAAGGCAGAAAAACCAATTTTGAAGCTATTATAATAATATATGTGATAGGTGGGAATTAGGCTAGAAGATTAAGAATGGAAGCAACTGTAATCTGGATATATTTTGGATATAGCACTGATAGAATATGTTAATGGATTAGATGTGGAGTAAAAAATAATTTAAATATGGGGGTAGGGAGGAAGAAATATTAATCAAATATCCATAAGCAAAATAAGGAAAAATACAGAAGTAACTAGGAGATGAGGAATTCCAATTTGGCATGCTAAATCTGATTTGCCTAGAAGATATTTCAGGACAGGTAAACACCATGAAGTTGGTCTGAGTGTGCAGTACATAGGACAGGTCTTGGATGGATATAAATATTTAGCCATGTTTATTCATAGTATTAGAAGCCACATATCTTGAGAAAGTCACTGAAGAAAGTGTAGTGGGAGACAAATAAGTGTTCAAAAAGCATCTGGGAAAAGAAAGAATCAACATAGTAAACAGGAGAAAACTATTGAGGTGAGAAAAAATAGGAGATGTGATACTCTGGAAGTCAAATGAAAATATTCCAAAGAAAATAGACAAATCATGTTTATTGCCGCTGATAGGGTCAGTAAAAGGAGGTCTAGGAATTACCTGCCAGATTTAGCTAGATAGAGGTCATTGATATTTCATTCTGGCAGAATGGTGGGTATAACTTCCTGATTAGAGTGAGTTTAAAAGAGGAGAAACACTGGAGACAGTGAATGTGGACATCTCTTTTTGATGAGTTTTGTTATAAAGAGAAAATAGAGAAAGGGCCAAGTAGTTCGAAGGCAAAGTGAAAAGAAGTATTTCTTTATTTTTAGGTAAACGATGGGGCAAATAAGCCCATGTCTGTTGTTGCTAGAAATTGTCTAGAATGAAGAGAAAAGGTTTATAATTGAGAAGAGTGAGGAGAGGATGCTGGAGATGCTTCATTACACCAGAGGGTATGACATCTAATGAACAAGCAAAGGGTGTGGCCTTAGTTAAAGCATCAAAAGTTCATTCCTAGAAAGGTAGTGGGTAGGTAAATAAATATGGCAGTGGGAATCTCTGGAAGTGCTCTTCTGTCATATGTGAGCATGAGTTGTTGGAAGTTGAGCAAACAGGAGTAGGCAAGAAATAGTCATTTAGGAATGCGAGAGAATGAAAGCACTAGGTGAAAGTGGTATGACTGCCTGACAGTACTAAGGGCCTACTAGATTTTACTAAGGTTGTGGCTTTGCCAGTTAAGTGCTGCAAGGAGAGAAATGGCAAGAGAAATGAGGGTCTATGTAAGGGAGTAATTATAATAATGGGCCATGGAATTAAGCTCGATAAGACAAATTAGGGCTGAAGGGTGTGAAGAAAAGGAAAATATGATGGGATGTTTGAACTTGTCTAAAGAACTGTTGGAATTGAGAAACTGGCTGTAAAGGTGGGCCATGGTGATGCAAGAGTAAAAGGCTTCAGACTGATATTCTGGGAGGAGTTGAGTTATTGGTAATGACATGCTCTAGCATAGGACCTTGTGAGTGGGTGACCCAGGAAAGACAGACCAAAATCACAGAAAGGGTGGAGGCCAAGGAATGGAGAGGCCAGGATATTGGAAGAATCCTCTCAGACTACATGGAGAGTGAAATCCTCAGGAATTATATTGGAAGAGTTGAAGAAATGAGAGCAAGCTTACAAATTAAACCTTTCATCAGTGAGGGAGAGAGACCCACAACATCTGTAAAGGATTGCAACTTGAAGGGTCCTGAGTGAGACAGTCAGATGAGCAGACACTCAAAGCTGGGTGTTTTCTGAGAAATGGGAGTAAAAACAGTTTAGTAGCAGAGCAAGGAAAAGATGCAACACAACTTCATGCCCAGTGATAAAATGAGTATGGGAAAGAAATCAGGTATCACTATTAGGGATGAGCATCTTACCGTCTCTTTCTCAGTCCCACTTTCAAGTAAAACTGAGGTAGTAGTAGTAGAGTTTAGGGGTTATTGTGAGGATTTACTTAGCATTTGTTTCAGTGGCTTCAAATAATTAAAATGAAGTTCTCAGACACTTTAACAGATTGTGTATTATCTGAAAAAGAAATTTAAATTCTACCTCAGCTTCTTCCCATTTATGCAATATTAGGCAAGTTATTAAATCTTAAAAATAGATGCATTTCTAATACCTATTTTACAGAGCAGATAAGAGGTCCTAGTTCTTATTTCATATGTGATTTGGATTATTAGTAAATTTTGTCACTTAATATATATAACAAAGCATGTTTTAATTAGATACCATATACAGTTTACTAATAAAATCTAGCAGCTTATATGGAACCCCCAGTGGGGGGCATACATGGCAATGTGGAATATAAAAATATTCAGAACAGTAATATTGGAACACTATCACAAAAGCATTTCTGGCTACAATAATTCTTCTCTAAATTAGATGAGCTATAATTCAAATCATTTTCTACTTGCGGTCCTACTTCAGTGAAACTCTTGCATCCCCTGATCCATGTGCCTAAACAGTAAATGACATAATAAAGAACATTTTAAGTGATGTAAATTCATTTTTCATCTGAATTTAATCCTTGTGAGGTCAGGGATAAACAACTGCTTTCTTCTAACAAGAAATTATACCTTAAAATGTCCATCAGGCTGTTTGCCTTAAAGCCAGTTCTCCCATGTCCTCTAGATGTCCTTTTGCTCTGAGCAGTGGTTCTTCTCTATACGCTTAAATGCTTATGACACCAACACTGTGGAAACCCTTTCTTATCAGGAATCAAATGTTAAGGATATGAAGGCTCAAGAGTTCAAGGGAGGTTTTTGAGGAAATATTTGACAGGACATCAACACTGGCCTGCAGTGCAACAGAGCAATATAGGGTCTGTCCTTGTTTTTGGACTGATTTTCAACATTATACATTTGAGGAAGACTGAGACTTCTTTGAATTTTGTTCCGTGAAGTAACAAAAATAACTGTTATGACAAAAATATAATGGCTAAAAAAAATAACAAAGCTATTCTGAAGAAATAGTTTTCATTTCTCAAAGTAATCCTGTGAAAATTAGAGGTGAATTCTTTAAGACCACAGATATTTCTCTCATTATTGCTTTGTAATTTAGCTATTCTGCCTGGAATTCATACACAAAGATGTGAGATATAGATAATGTTGATCTTTAGCATTCAATAATCACATTTATTACCAGATAACATTATTTTAAAGTGGCACAGAAAGTAGTGAGTAAAATAATTCATCAGAAGTGTTGACAAGATTTTTAATTCCTTCTGTTTCCTTTGATATTTCCTTTGATATTTTTATTAAATAGAATATGTAAGCAATGCAACCCATAAGTAAAACACATTTCAGTTTGTTTATTCTGCTTTTTATTGCACATTTGAAAATTAATAATTCAATGTTCTAATATTAGTTGTCATCTTAGCTGTGATAAAATTAATAATTCATCAAAATAACAAATGGTGCCTTTTTTTGTTCTAGATGAGAAATAGTTCTTTCAGCTTTGAGGAAACCATGTTTGATTTTTTTTTAAATTTTGGGTCATATGATACTTAAGCATTTAAGTTATAATTGTAATGTGTTCATCTTAAATATAGAAATCTGCATATATCACAATCGGTGATAAAAACACTTTGTTTTAAACTTGGTTTTTCCTATCCTAGCTTCTTAGCAGATGAGCATTCCAGTAATTCTAATACAGAATTCACACTGTAAAATAAGGACCCCAAATAATAATTCCAATACAAGAGGTGCTCTCAGGGTAATGATGTATCCTGGCTGAGTAGACAGTTCCACCATTACTCCTAGTACAAACAGTAAACATTATTAAGAGTACCCCCTTTAGCTATTGTGTATTTAGGTTTCAATGACAGTGTGGTTACCCTACCTATAGACCACACTTCGGGAAATGCATAATCTTTGCCTCTTGGTGAAGCATAACTCCCAAATTTGAAAGAAGCACTCTAGAAATGGTTGTCAGAAGAGCAATAAACTTCTATACCTTGAAATGGTTGTCTATTTCCAGGTGTCCTTCCCTTCTTTCTGGTGATTCTTGCCACCATCCAGATTGCTGTGTTCCTTCTCTTTAAAGTTCATTCAAACCTCTTTGGTTGTGTTTGGGTTATTCAAATAAGCATGCATTGCGTGCACTGTGAAGTCACTAGCATCCACACTAAAACATGGATTTTTTTCAGCCTGTAAACCTAGAATTTTTCATACTTTTAATCTGCTCTGTGCAAAAGATCCTGATAAATCTGTCAATAGAAACAAAATAAGATGACATGTTTAAAAGCCTATCTTTTCCTCCTACTTTTCACAAAGTAAGTGGGTATCTTTACAGCAAAGAGAAGCAGTGCTGAAAGTTTTCCCTCATTTGATAAAATTTATTATAAAAATTCATTTATCACAAGTTTTTATTTCAAAAAAGACTGAGTCCCCAACTTACAGAAGGTCAGGTGTTTGGCCCCAATAGGTGCCAGAAAAGGAAATGTAGTCCAATCTCTTAACAGAATCCAGTATAGCAAATAGACAAATACTTGTTTAAATTGTGGTACACTATGGAGTCATGTGGAAAATGCTATGGGAACACATAAGATGGTTAACTCATTTAATTTTTATTCCATCTAGATAATGGAAAATTATGTTGGGGGATCCACTAACAACCAATTCCAGTTGAGGACAGTAGTGCTTTATTATAATAAAATTTCTCATGAAGTTTCATTCAACTCACATTTGTTGAATAAGGACCTACAATGTGCAAACTACTTGGTTCTGAAGATGATAGTATACTATCATATCCTCTGCCCATTAAAAGAAAGCTTAGAGGTGGCGTATAATAAACAAAGTAGAAGGTAGTTTGTGTAAAAAGAAGAGCTTTGTTAACAAGTAAGATTTGAGACAAATTTCTTGTGGGCTAGGAAAAAAAACTTGACTTTCTAGAATAATGACCATTATAGTCTAGCTTAAACTTTCAATTAACTAAGATGTTAGTACAGAAAAATATGCTCAGACAAGCCTATAATTTTCTATTCAAAATATTTCATAAGTGTTCTGACAAAGATGATTTGTTCATTTCTTCTGTTATCTTGGGTTTATTTGATACAGACTAGAATACGGGTCCATTCCCAATTCATTTTATTTATGACCCCCAAAATCTTCCCCTCTGGGTCTCATCCACACATTTTATAATATGACAATTCCTATTTAACTACATAACCCTTCAGAAACAGTCTTCATTGTCTGATATGCTCTGTCATCTCACATTAGATGGCAAGAACCTAGAGAGCAGAGATCTATGTATTTCTTTACCCATAGGTGGCCTTCAATGGATTGGACCAACTTTCTATTGCCTGGAACTGATTGGAAAAATTGAAGGGTCTCAATCTGAAGTCAGAAATTATGGAAAAATAATAAATATGTTCACTAATCAAAGATTTTTATATTACAGTATGGCAGTGTTAAGATCTGAATTTTTATGTCCCCCTCCAAATTATATTAAAATCCAAACCCAGTGTGAGAGAGCTTTGGGAGGTGATTAGGTCATGGGAACAGAAGCCTCATGAATGAAATTTGTGTTCTTATAAAAGAGACCACAGAGGGCTACCATTTTCCAGCAGGATAAAGCTACAACCTGGAAGAGAGTTCTCATCTGATCATGCCGGCATCCTGATCTCAGACTTCCAGCCTCCAGAACTGTGAGAAATAGGTTTCTGCTCTCTAGAAGCTACCCACTCTGACATTTTGTTATAGAAGTCTGAACACACTAAGACAGGTACCTTGGAGCACACATGAGCTACAGAGATGAATTAAGATGTAAATAAACCAAGAAATTATAGTTCATTCTAAGAACCACATTTCAAGTTACATTAGGTTAAAAATTGAACAAAATCCCACTTTACATTCTTAATCCCGTGGAACATCCTCATAGGTATCTTTCTCTTCTGAGGCAGAAAAATAGAAGCTAAAATGAGGAAAGAACTTAATAACCAATACAGCATGATTGAAAAACATTTGTCTTAGGGAGACAAGAACATTGTACATGTTTGTTACATAGCTTAAGTTCTCAGGACTACTAGTCAGAATTATTCTCTCCTGTATATCTTTAGCACATATGCTAACCCATAATATTTGAAACTGGCAAATCAAATTTTCTTAGGAAATTTCAAAATTACAAACTTTTTAATCCACTTTTTCTTCTATCAACCACATATATTTGAGCTTCATTTTTTGTTAGTATCAAAATCTATTGATTCACAAGATAAATATTGACCTGACCTTGCCTTCACCTCAGTTTATATCTACTTCTTAAGTCAATAAATCTAGAAACTGATCTGACAGCAGTCAATATTAGTTTAAAATTCTTAAAATAGCAGCTTTGCTATACGGTAATAATTCAGTATTTTATAGATTCTGCCTCAATTGAGTGAAAAGGCAATGTAACTTACCAGTGTGCTACATAAAGCTATTTCTGTGTCATTTGGTTTCAAATGCAATAACCTCACTCATGCCAAAGAACATCTCTACTTTAATGCCTATATAACTTCTAATCTCTGACCCAAGGTATTTGAAATACTTTATACCACTTGCTGGTGGCAATTGAATACTAGTGTCTTGCTTTGATTCTAATTATAATTAAGCTTTGTAATTATTCTTCAAATGACTGATGCTTTCTGTTGGGCTCAGTTCCCTCTGGACTGAATTTTACCTTGAGGTGTAATAAATATAGTCAACAGCCATGCTGGACTTTGGAAGTTAAAGGCAATAATACATTTGTTACCTCATTAATCAGCTTGTTTTTATCTTTTCAAAGTCTAGGAGAAATAAAACCATGGGTCAAGATTTGCATATATTTATACTATAGATAAAGGAGGTAAGCTTAGGGGCCTGGTTGTAACCAAAGCAATGTATTCTACAATTTATTACCTTTTCTTTTCCTTTTCTTTTTTTTTTTTTTTTTTTAAGGCCACAACCCTCATCTTTTACTTATGTTATTTCCCAGTGCTTTGGGGGATGGATGACATACTCATATTTCAGAATTCCATAATGAAATCTCCCAAAATGCATTTAAAGAAAAGTTAACTTTAATTTTCCATGAAAGTAACAAATAAGGAAATTTCATTTTGGAAATAGCCTACACCCAGTTATGTTCTAAGAAAGAGGTTGAACTGATATTAAAATGTACTTAATCAGACAATCATTTAGAGCTTGCGTTTAAATGCATGGGAATAAATGACAGAATCAAAACAAAAAATGTGTTCTCCTTTGTAGAACTTTCCAAAATGTAATGTGAAACAAAAGTTAATCTTATTCTTTGTGAATGGCCATCTAACTAGAGGAAAATCATGCACGTTGGCCAAAGCGTGCAAGGGAGATACAAATGCTTCAGGAGATATTGACATCACAGTATTGAAATTATTGAAATCACATCAGAAAACCTTGTGAATACAGATGTAACAACTCCTCCAGTAAGCTTTAGTTTGAGGGTAGGTATCCTATCTTGTTTATATTACGATTTTACATGTATGTAACATACTTTGCATATATGTGGTTCTGGAATTCAGTTACTGTGACAAGCTCATGCAAATGATGTTTATTCCATGTAGATTTAGAAGAGACTTAGTAAATACAGCAACCAACTATAAGTCTTGATCATGACATGATTTGCCACATAATATTAGAGCCAGGGTCATCAAGAAAAGCCTTGTGGGTAATAAGAATGGTAAGGTTAGTATTATTTCATTTATTAACTTTTAATTCCACTGTTCTTAAAAGAACTATTTCATTTTATCCTGTACTATTTCTTATGATCTTTTCCAACTCTGTAATTTTGTGTTTATCCTGAATTTAGCATTATAAAAATATTAATACCTAATTGAAAAGAGAATTTCGACAAGGTGTTTTGAAATTACCAGTTACATAACTGTTTTGAATTGCCTTTTGGTAAGTTTTGACAGTAATATAAAACGTAAGAAAAAAATCCTAACCCCTATCCAAAGGATTTTAAAAAAATAAAAGTTCAAGGGAACTCTTCATGTAATTATTCAGCTCCCTCTCTTCTCATATCTAAGAAACTGAAAATGGTTAGAGAGAGACCATTATTTCCAGAGAACTGGCATTTGAAATTCAACAAAATGTATTCTCCCCTTACCTAGAATTCTTTATATTTTTTGTACTTAGTTTTGGTTAACAGAGTGCTGCTTACAGTATCTCTCATTTGTGTAAGTGAAAAATAACTATGTTTTTATTACTTAAAATATTACAAAAAGGGACAATATGCTAAAAATATGCAGTGAACAAATATCATCTGTACAGACTGGAAGAGAACCTTCATAAATTAACCTTATTAGTGCATTACTGTAAGCGAATGCCAAAAAAGCTCCTAATTTGCATTAAGATAGATTTTTCAGGTTGGCTGCATGATTTAATTAAAGAAAAGATTAAGAATCATTAAACAAGCTGCTCTACCTTGCAATAACAGAATTCATATCTGATTCAGGTTAACGAAAACACAGATGGTGATTCAGTAACTGTTGAGTTGCTGTAACAGAATGAAAATGATCCCATTAGTTCTCTGGAAATGTGAGGGAATTTGGAAATTAGTATGCAGATACATTGTATGGTGCTAGACAGCTTGGTCTGCTCGGATCATCGCTGATTATACTTTGTTTGGGTTGGCAACACTGAACTTAATAAATGAAAAAATGTTCCAGTATACCACAGTTGGAAACTGTTCAAGGTTGAAATAGGTGTGCAGGCTTTCAAAAGGAGAGAGTTAAGTAAACAAATGTCAATCAAGTTAGAGCTGGCAACTTTTTTTTTTTCTTTCCTTAAAAGAATATGTCTGTTCTTGAGAAGCAAGTGTCATAAAAATGGAAACCTTTTACTGGATACATATGTCTGTGTGGTATTTATTATTACAAAAGTATCTTAAATGCATAGTGTCACTTTTGGAGAGATGTGCAAGTGTTTTAATAGCTTTTTTTCTGGCAGAAATAGAAAAATCCAGTCACTATGAGGATTATTTTTCAGGAAAAGAAATCAATATAATTCTGATGGAAAATGTTATGACAGGATAAAAGAAAAAGTGTAAGTATGATGGCTATTGAAAGTTTAAAGGTGTCAATAAGGACCACAAAGTAATCCTCAAGGAGCCTTCTGGGAAAGAACAACTTAAACAAGTAGCATAGTCAATCACAGCAGCTGACAGAAATAGCCATTGCCTTCAAGAACTAAACTATACACATAGCTTCCATTTTTAACACCTGGTTCATGCGATCAGTCTGGGTGCTCAGTGTCTGACCCTTTGAAACAAATCTCAGTGACAGTACAAAAGCCCATTTGGACACAGTCTTCAAGTCGAAATATCCTATTCTGCAAACTTGTTACAATAAAAATGGAGGTGCGAGGTTCTAGATTAAAATCTTCCCAGAGTATTGAACTGCACCAAAAACTTTACATATGCAAATCATCTTAAAACATTAAAAAATGACATCAAATAGTAATGGACATCCCACACTTTTAATGTGATAATACCAATCTTACAGACAAAAACCCCTTTTCAGAATTAGCACTGGGCTTTTCTTTGGTCATTACTATTTATTTCATTAAACTTCTAAAGAGATTTATATTGCTTTTTTTTTCTAAAACTTATTAGAACTTGCGCTTGTAGACGATAACACTTGCCAGTACTCGAAAGCATGCATATTATAAACATGAGTGTCTTAATTTCAAGAGACACACCCTCATGTCCGCCCCCCCCATTATAAGCCCTTTTTATGGCTTTCAAACTAGAGCTATAAAGAAATCATATTAAGAAATGCTACAAAATACTTCCCACACAATGCAGATACAAACTCAGTATCTGTGCTTATAAAGGCTTTTAGACACCTCCATTCCTTTCAATAACTTTATCTTCTTGGTATTAAAAAAAGACTCCTGTAATTTATAATTTCCCCACAGAATCTATACATACTTGATATGCAATGCATCAAGAAAGACACTGGGTGTATGAATTGTGCATTCAATGCACGGTATTAAGTTGAGATGCTTAGGAAAAAAAAATTGATCAAGTAGCTATTTGCCTCTACATTATAGTATTGTCATTGTTACAGATCTAATGTACAGTGATCTTTTTAGAAACATTTACACATGATTATCTGAAGATTGGCAGTCTCCTCCTACAATGTTCAATACGGATTTCAAGTAGACTTTTTTTCACCCTTGTATAATGCCAGTTTTATTTCATGTCTGAATATTCTGTAGAAAGATTAGATTTTGAAAAGCTGATACATGACAATTTCTAAAATGCTAAAATGGCTTAACTCGTTTCCTTTAAAACAAGAACCTATGCTATTGCAAATTGGTAGTTAAATTGTTAACCTGTTTAGGGGCACCTGGGTGGCTCAGTGGGTTAAATTGTTAACCTGTTTATAGGTGTTGCAGTATTAGCACTACAGTAACTTGGGGAAAAGTTGATCTATATATATATAAAATAAGAACTAAACAGGCTTATTTTCTAAAAAGCTTCACCATATGGGCACCCGGGTGGCTCATTCAGCTAAACATTTGTGTTCAGCTCATGTCATGGTGGTGGGGTCCTGGAATCCAATCCCATGTCGGGCTTCCTGCTCTGGGTGGTAGTCTGCTTCTCTGCCCCTTGCCTGACTCATGCACATTCTGTCTCTCACTCACTCAAATAAAATATTTAAACAAGTATAAAACGTTTCATTCTAGGATTCTTTCTAATAAAAAGTTAATTCCTGGTGGCTGTAATTTATTTACTTTACAGAATAAAGCAAACATTTACCAACATTTTAGGTAAACTTTCCCATATGACCAAGTTGAGTAAATATATAGTATAAATCAAATTTTACAAATCATTTTTCTTAAAAGGGCATTAAAATTAAAATTTAAATATCAAGTCTGTGAAAAAGAATGAGACTTAATTTTGCCTTTAGTTGATGTGCATTTACTCACCATTTAAGTCAACATTTTAAATTCGCTCCTTTATTTAGCAAACTTTAGTGGTGCTTCTGTTACTGCTTTCATTTCACCAATTATTAACCTGAAATTTAATTATCAAAAGTTTTCATGCTAAGCAAGATTTGAACATGGCACTTCTGCTACCAAATCCTGTTATCTTCCCTTCAGTAAATGTTAACCTTAACTAATGTAGTAATTGTAACCTTTGCTCTACTCTTGACTCTCTGGAGCCATTTAGTTGTAAATGATGCAGGTAAGGGGCATTTCTGTATTCAATTTGTACTGTGCCAAATTGATTTCAACTTGTTGACATATTGCCTTGTTAAGTGTCCTGTAACTGGTTTCTTCCATGTGTGGTCTATTTTCCCATCAAGGTACAATAGATCTAAGTACTGATCTTGGTCACCACTGTGTTCAAGATGAAGAGTAAATGCCTCTGGCACAAGCATCAAAATCCATATGAGATGGGAATCAAAGTTTCCATTGGAGAGAGCCCTTGTTCACAACCAATAAAATAAGGAATATATTCACTTATCAATTCCTAACAGAACCAGTTGTTTCCATTATGTGGTGGGAAGAATCTCGGAGAGAAAGCAAGACTCTGTTCAGAGAAAAGAAGGCCCTGAGCTACCAATTATTCGGCAGCCAAGTTAATCTGCCTACCTTCCCTGGAAGAAACTCTGTTCTTGTTCTTTCCAGAGTAGAGCCACTGTTCTACATGTTCTGCTTAACACTGATCTGCTCTTAAATAGAAGGAATTTCATCTACTTACAGAAGTAAAGTCTAAAAAGTTAGTGGATGGAGGAGAAAGTGTCAAGTTACAAATTACACTATCCATATGAGAAATAAAAGCAGGGGAAGGGAAGGAGCTTAATGGAGAAGGAGGAGGAATGAGAAAGGGATAGGGAGGGGAAGGAAAAGAGAAAAGGGGGAGAGGAGGGAAGGAGGAGGAAGAAGGGAGAAATCACAGTGCAGACAAAAAGTGATTAAAAAAAAAAACAAAAAAAACCTCCAAAGATGAAGTGAGAACAGGTTGTGAGAAGGCAAATGGGAAAACCCTGGTGCTCCATACGCCAAACCCAACTTGTCACAAATGCAGAATTTATTCTTCCCCTTTCCCCAGTCAATATCCCACCCCATTCTTCTATCTTCCCATGGAAACACACGGGCTTAAATGTGGGTACGCCTTCCCAGACAGGGTTCTCATTTACTCCCCAGCCCACAGCTCCACCTTTGTAGACAAGGTATGAGAGCATGGTCATGAGGTCTGCACCATCATCTAACAGACTACCAAGGGCAATGAAATAAACAACAGTAATCCCCACAGGCAGACTAGAGGTATATCAGAGATCTCTGCAAAACCCGTGAATGTCTATTAACAAAATCAACAAATCTGGTACGTTGGTTATATAGGTCATCTTATATTAAACTATAATTTCTTCAGAGGTCAAGAAAGGATATGGATATGTAAAAAAAAAAAAAAAAAATCTAACAAATGTAAATTCTTGTCTTCATGCATATATTTAGGTTACTTCCGTAGGTAGCATCCCAAAGGACCAGAGCTTCAGCAGTTCTATTCCCTGATGCTTTATACATTATTCTACACACTTACTGATCAATAGCCCTTGGCCACCACACTCCCTTCAAAATAGAGAATCCCCAGAATCCATAGAAGTGATTCCTCACTGAAATCTCCCAACCTAATGTTGTGCTGCCTGCATTGTCATATATGCTGGTTAGGTTATGTAAATGTGACCTCAAAATGAAAACAAATATTAAAGACTACAGAACTTGGCCTACTATCTACAAGATACTATTGTAATAAAATACATAAAATATTAAGCATTCAATACATATTAGCTATCACTACAGTTTTTATTATTTAGGAAATCTGTAGGAGGAATGAGGTAGAATGATATGAAGAATCTTATGGATCAGTATGTGAAAGTTAGAATTTTAGACATGAAAACTTTCCCTTTCCTCCCCCAAAGGCAGCCCATCTTTTTCTACACTCTCCCAGAAGTACATCTGAATGGCAAGTCAAGAGTATTCACAATGTCAAAATGGGAAAATGATCATATTCCCTTTAGCCTGCTTTGCATCTGGAGAAAATAGAAGTGAATTTAAGTGGTACACAACTATTTTGAAAGATTCAGATGTCTGCATCAGTCATATTCTGGGATGGAATTGGATTCATTTTTCATGAACACTGAGTAATTCCATTTAAGCCATTAGTTTCATTATTTGGTTCTCCTTACTACACATCATGGCACTAAATACTATGGAACATAAAAATAAAATTGGAGAAATTAGAATACTTCCCAGAGACATTGTTTAAACTGGGGAATAACTGAGGTAACTGTTATACATCTAAGTAAAGAACTAGCAACTTCCAATGACAGCTCTACTTAATATAGAATACAACTTTATGTATGCCCTAAAGATTTAAAGCACCTTTGGCAATATGATCATTGTACTTTCACATAAGATGTCTCCCTACCATTTTAAGGTGCTTTAAGGGTAGGTTAATTTATCCCAATAAATAATGGAGAATGTTATAGAAATTGATAGGTTTAGAAAAATATTGAGTGAAGTGAATTAAGCTGTACAGCACCGTTCACATACTCTAAAGCAGAGTTCTTGGTCCATAGCAGGTACTCACTAAAAATATATTGATTGATTGGGGTGCCTGGGTGGCTCAGTGGGTTAAAACCCTTGCCTTCGGCTCAGGTTGTGATCTCAGGGTCCTGGGATGGAGCCCCGTATTGGGCTCTCTGCTCAGCAGGGAGCCTGCTTCCCCCTCTCTCTCTCTGCCTGCTTGTGATCTCTGTCAAATAAATAAAATCTTTAAAAAATGTATTGATTGGGATGCCTGGGTGGCTCAGTTGGTTAAGCAGCTGCCTTCGGCTCAGGTCATGATCCCAGCGTCCTGGGATCGAGTCCCACATCGGGCTCCTTGCTCGGCAGGGAGCCTGCTTCTCCCTCTGCCTCTGCCTGCCTGTCTGCCTGAGCTCATTCTCTCTGACAAATAAATAAAAATCTTTATTAAAAAAAATTTATTGATTGATTAAACTACTGTTCATGCTTTAAAACTCTTAAATGGGACTAATATAAAGAAAATATCTAGGGGCACCTGGATGGTTCATCGTGTTAAAGCCTCTGCCTTCAGCTCAGGTGATGATCCCAGGGTCCTGGGATCAAGCCCCACATCGGGCTCTCTGCTCAGTGAGAAGCCTGCTTCCTCCCTCTCTGCCTACTTGTGATCTCTGTCTGTCAAGTAAATAAAATCTTTAAAAAATATGTCTAATAAAAATAGATTAATGAAAACTAAGGAAAATAATTTTTCATACAGGTTTGCTTTGAAATTTGCAACATACTCAGAATTTCAAATCTTCTATGAATTTAAATATCATTTGGTGCAATCCATTTTATAGATGGCTACATAGAAATCCGGGCAGATTTCGGTGGATTTTTGAAAAAAATATGTAATTATTAGGATGAAAACTAAAGTTACAAGAACTTACATAGCCAGATCAAAGGTCAAAATAACAGTTTGATATAGGCAGAGACATCATCAAGTTTGGAATGATTTCCAGGACCCAGTTACCAGATTCTGGAGACTCACCTCTTTGGGATTCAAAACAGAGTCAAGAGTTCACAATGAAGATAGTATTTTATAGTGCATCTTAAAAAAGCTCTGCTAAACTCCCATTAAACACTTCTGGGAACTGGGTTGGGCATATTGCCTCAGGCCTAGTAAGACCTTATTTACATGGGGGTTCTTCAAGAGAGCCAGAATACTGATACCTACGGCTGTTTAATAACTGTATTCACCCTTGCAGTCAAGGTTTGCGACTCTGCACAGGTTGGGGCTGTGCTTCCAGTGTTCCTGGGCCAGAGAATGGGGGTATTCCAATGTACCCATGGGGTCCACATGAAGAAGAGGGCCCACATATGGCCCTTGGGATTTCTGTTGAAGATCAGGGCAAGTCATGGCAGGGCAGTGACCCCAGCCTGGAGAGTTTGGGATCAGCAGACTTTGGAAGACTAAGAGGGGAGAAGTAGTAGCTGTCAGAGGAATAAAGATACACTATCCATGCCACAAAATAGTGTCAGAGAAACACTGCAGGGCAGGAAGAACTAATGAATGTGCCCATAAAATGACCATCAGCTTTAAAAATCTGCCACCAGAGGGTCTCTATGCTGATAGACAATGGCACCTGCCACATGGGACTACATATTCCCCAGAATACCTTGCATCTCATTTTGACCTATGAGGGGTCAGAAGTAACAGAATGCTAGAGAAGAAGGAGAAATGGATGGCAGGGGAAAACCAACAATAAGCCCATGCTACCCTACTTGTTTCCTCTTGCCACAAGTAAGCCCTGGCCTGGGGGAGAGAAGATTTAGTGCCAGATCAGTTCAAGAATCAGGATTATTATAAAGAATGAGTGTTCTATTTTCTGAATTGAGACTGGGTTTGTGACTTAAAGCACCCAGAGGACTTTTATTATCAGTGAATACCCAGAGGAGAAATGGACTTGCTGAAACTTCTCTAGTGATGGGGAAAGGCTTTCTCTGACTAAATAAATTTTAAAGGGATAGTGGCAGCCCAAAATAAAGTATTTTGCTTATGTTTCAAACATTCTGTATGAGCTTAGAGAACTGTTTACTAACGTAATTACTAAATGTATAAAAATACACATCACATTTATTGATATAGTATTAAGCCATAAAACATTTTCAAAATAATTCAATAAATTTTGCTATAAGACTAGAAACTATTTTCAGGTTCTTCTATCCCTTTAGCTTGTAGGAATCGATACTACTACATATTAATTTCTTTTTTAGAGCAGTGATTCTCAGTTGGGGTAATTTTGTCTTCAGGGGATATTTTGCAATGTCTGGAGGCATTTTTGGTTGTCCCAGCTGGAAGTTGCTGATTAGATCTAGTGAAGAGAGACCAAGGATGCTACAAAACATCCTATAATGCATGAGACAGCCCCTTTAACAAAGAATTATTCGACCCCAAATGTCAATAGTTTCATGATTGACTTAGAGCATAATTAGATAGGTATTGTAAGTTAGCCAGCAAGGCTGAGAAAAGATACCTAGCATAGCTTAGATACTTAACAAATGAAATCCAAATAACCAATACACTGTCTCCCCATATTCTCACTAACTACTCCTTGCCAGTTCCATCTTGTAGCACTTCCTTCTCTGATCTATTCTTCTACCTTAGCACTCACTGAAGACTTCCCTATTCCTGGGCCCCTAATTGATGTCATCTCTTAACCAATTAGTTAACTAGAGTAGATGAAATGATCATTTGGGTTCCTTCTATCTCTGACATCACAAGATCATGTATTTGCCAATTTTTTTTTTTGACAGAAATCCACATTGGGGGGAACTGAATATAAGATATATTACACACATGGGCACACACACAGAGTGCACACACGTGTGTTCACACACACCCATTCATGATAAAACCTCAACAAAGGGGGTTTAGGGGGAACATATCTCAACATAATAAAAACCATATATGAAAAATGAACAGCTAACATCATACTCAGTTTTTCCACTAAGTTCAGGAACAAGACAAAGCCGTCCACTCTCACCATTTTTATTCAAAATAGTAATGGAATTTTTAGCCACAAAAATCAGACAAGGCATCCAGATTGATAAAGAAGAAGTAAAACTCACTATTTCATATGGCATGATACCATATATGGAAAACTCTAAAGACTCCACCAAAAAACTATTAAAAGTTATTTCTGAATTCATGTAAGTCACAGGGAACAAGAGTAATACACATAAACCTGTTTTTATACACTAATAATGAAGTAGTAGTGAGAAATTAAGAAAATAATTCCATCTACAATTGCACTAAAAAACTGAAAGGAAAAAACCAAGCCGTTAAAAGATCTATATTCTAAAAACCATAAGACGATGAAAAAAATTGAAGTATATACAAACAAATGGAAAGTGACCATGCTCAGGACTGGAAGAATTAACACTGTTAAAATATTCATATTGCCCAAAGCAGTCTGTAGATTCAATACAATGTCTATCAAAATACTAATGGTTTTTCACAGAACTGGAACAAATAATATTAAAATTTCTATGGAATCACAAATTACCACAAATAGCCAAAGAAGTCTTGAGAAAGAAACACAAAGCTGGAGGTAGCACAATCCCAGATTTCAAGATATACTACAAAAAGGCATCTACTGAATGGAAGAAGATATTTGCAACTAACATATTCAATAAGGAGTTAATATGTAAGATATATAAAGCTTTTAAAACTTAATACAAAAAGACCACAATCAATCAGTCAAAAAATGGGCAGAGGACCTAACAGAAATTTTTCCAAAGAAGTTGTACAGATGACCAACAAACACAAGAGAAGATGCTCAACATCACTAACCATCAGAAAAATGCAAATCAAAGTCACAATAAGCTATTACCTTACTTCTGTTGGAATGACCAGTTTCAAAAAAAAAGAGAACAGGGTTGACAAGAGTGGAGAAAAGAATTCTTGTGCAGCATTGGTGGGAATGTAAATTGGTATATCCACTGTGGAAAACCATATGAAGTTTCCTCAAAAAATTAAAAATAAGTACCATATAATCTTTATTCAAATAACAAAAGTTCAAAAATTGTAGCATTACTTACATTAGCCAAGACAGGGTAGCAACCCAAGTCCATAGTTAAATGGATAAAGATGGTGTATGTGTGTGTATGTGTGTGTGTGTGTGTGTATGTAATAGTGGAATATTACTCAGTCATAAAGAATGGTATTTTTTTATTGTGGCAACATGAATGGACCTACAGAACATTATGTATACTAAGTATACATAAATAAGAGAAAGATAAATCCCATATGATTTCACTTATATGTGGAATATAAAAAGAAAAATAAACTAACAGATTCTTAAATACAGAGAATGAACTGGTAGTTTCCAGAGGGGAGATGGGGAGAGGGGAGGATGGGTGAAATAGATGAAGGGGATTCAAAAGTACAAACTTCCAATTATAAAAAAAATAAGCCAACAAGATGAAAAGTACAGTGTAGGTAATACTGTTATTGTTTGGCAACAGTATTTATCATGGCAAGCATGTGTAGAGTTGTCAAATCACTATGTTGTACACCTGAAACTAATGCAACATTGTATGTCAGTTATACTATGATTAAAAAATAATGTACACAAATAATTTGATACACAAAACAATTGATAAAAGTACATTGGTATAGGATTTTGGTCCCAATAAAATTTCTAATTTGATTATTATATGGAAAATATAATAGTTCTGCCTCTTATTCTAATACTGATTTAAAGATGATGAAAAGAGTGAACTTATTCCTGATATGGTTTCCAGAAGCTAAAAGGTATTCATTTAATGTTTTTTTTTAATATGAAATAAAATATTTCCCATTACTATTGGTGTATTACCTTTTGTGATCCTTTCTAGAGGATACATTTTTCTCAGGGATGAAGAAAAGTCCCTCCCTTCACTCTGGACACATTCCTGAGCAAGTAGAGTTATTTTCCTATAAGTTGAATTCTGAAATATTAGTAATCAGGACAGAGTGATCAGTGAAATCAGTGGCTACTCTCATGTAATAATTGCTTGTGTAGCCTATCTACTTGATAACACAACCTTAGCTAAATTGATTACATGGTCTGTAAATAGATCATTATTCTCCCATTTAGGGAAGAATAGACTTGGAAGTTTAGCACAGAGGGAAAACTGAAATTAATTCTAAACATACTTCGACTTTACATAAAATCTATTAAAATTTTGTTTAAAAAAATTAATAAAGTTGTTAAAAATTCTCACATTTTGCCTGCTTTAGTAGATACATAGGGGGATTTGTGTTTCTTTTACATGAAACATAGAATTGTATTAGGAAGTTTACCACATGAAAAGAGATCCAAACCATTTCATGTCTTAAGATGCATTTCAACGAAATATTTAATTTGAAATAATCTTGAGAGGAAACAGTGTCATCAAAATGTCCCCTCTAATTCTAAATTTTAAAATTCAGTGTTTATACTGGACCAGATGGACTTCACAGATATATTCAGAACATTCTATCCCAAAGCAACAGAATACACATTCTTCTCTAGTGCACATGGAACATTCTCCAGAATAGATCACATCATGGGTCACAAATCAGATCTCAACCAGTACCAAAAGATTGGGATCATTGCCTGCATATTTTGAGACCATGATGCTTTGAAACTTGAACTCAATCACAAGAGGAAAGTTGGAAAGAACTCAAATGCATGGAGGCTACAGAGCATCCTACCAAAGAATGAATGAGTCAATGAGGAAATTAAAGGAATATTTAAAAATTTATGGAAACAAATGAAAATGAAAACACAACTATTCAAAATCTTTGAGATGCAGCAAAGGCTGTCATAAGAGGGAAGTATATAGCAATACAGGCCTTTCTCAAGAGAAAAATAGGTCTCAAAACCACGACCTAACCCTATACCTAAAGGAGCTGGAGAAAGAACAGCAAATAAGGCCTACACCCAGTAGAAGAGAAATAATAAAGATCAGAGCAGAAATCAATGAAATAGAAACCAAAAGAATAGTAGATCAGATCAACAAAACTAGGAGCTGGTTCTTTGAAAGAAAAAATTGATAAACTCCTGGCCAGACTTACCAAAAAGAAGAGAAAGGACCCAAATTTAAAAAATCATGAATGAAAGAGGAGAGATTACAACCAACACCAAAGAAATACAAACAATTATAAGAACATATTATGAGCAGCTATATGCCAGCAAGTTAGACAATCTGGAAGAAATGGATGCATTCCTAGAGATGTATAAACTACAAAAACTGAACCAGGAAGAAATAGAAAACCTGAAAAGACCCATAACCAGTGAGGAGATTGAAGCAGTCATCAAAAATCTCCCAACAAATAAGAGCCTAGGGCCAGACGGCTTTCCAGGGGAATTCTACCAAATGTTTAAAGAAGAATATCTATTCTCCTGAAACTGTTAAAAAAAAAAAAAAGAAAGAAAGAAAGAAAGAAAGAAAGAAAGGAAATGGAAGGAAAACTCATTTTATGAGGCTAGCATTACCTTGATCCCAAAACCAGACAAAGACCCCATCAAAAAGGAAAATTACAGACCAATATCCCTGATGAGCATGGATGAAAAGATTCTCACCAAAATACTAACCAGTAGCATCCAACAGTACATTAAGAGGATTATTCACCACAACTAAGTGGGATTTATTCCTGGAAGTTTGGTTCAACATCTGCAAAAAAATCAATCAGTGTGGTTCAATACATTAATAAAAGAGAACAAGAACCATATGATCCTCTCAATAGATGCTGAAAAGCATTTGACAAAGTACAGCATCCTTTCTTGATCAAAATTCTTCACAGTGTAGGGATACCGGGTACATACTTCAATATCATAAAAGCCATCTATGAAAAGCCCATGCCAAGTATTCTTTTTTTTTTAATTTAAGCTTTATTTAAACATATAATGTAACCCCACCACCCTCTCCCAATCCCTCTCCCCCCCACCCCCCTCAGTTTGTTTTATGACATTAAGAGTCTCTTTTGGTTTGTCTCCCTCCTGATCCCATCTTGTTTCATTTTTACTTTTCCTACCACCTTAACTCCCACCCCCGTTGCATCTCCACTTCCTCATATCAGGGAGATCATGTGATAGTTGTCTTTCTCCAGTTGACTTATTTCGCTAAGCATAATACGCTCTAGTTCCATCCATGTCGTCGCAAATGGTAAGATTTCATTTCTTTTGATGGCTGCATAGTATTCCATGGTATATATATACCACATCTTGTTTATCCATTCATCTGTTGATGGACATCTAGGTTCTTTCCATAACTTGGCTATTGTGGACATTGCTGCTATAAACATTTGGGTACACGTGCCCCTTTGGATCACTACGTTTGTATCTTTAGGGTAAATACCCAGTAGTGGGGAAAAACAGTTTTTCCCCTAAGGTCGGGAAAACAGCAGGGATGTCCACTATCATTGCTATTCAACATAGTACTAGAAGTTCTAGCCTCAGCAATCAGGAAACACAAAGAAATAAAGGGCATCCAAATTGGCAAAGAAATCAAATGCTCACTCTTTGCAGATGATATGATTCTTTATGTGGAAAACCCAAAAGACTCCACTCCAAAACTGCTAGAACTCATACAGGAATTCAGTAAAGTGCCAGGATATAAAAATCAATGCACAGAAATCAGCTGCATTTCTATATAGCAACAAGACAGAAGAAAGAGAAATTAAGGAGTCAATCCCATCTACAACTGCACCCAAAACCATAAGATACCTAGGAATAAATTTAACCAAAGAGGCAAAGAATCTGTACTCAGAAAACAAAGTACTCATGAAAGAAATTGAGGAAGACACAAAGAAATGGAAAAATGTTCCATGCTCATGGACTGGAAGAACAAATATTGTGAAAATGTTTATGCTACCTAGAGCAGTCTACAGATTTAATGCAATCCCTTTCAAAATACCATCAACATTTTTCAAAGAAATGGGACAAATAATCCTAAAATAACGTATGGAACCAGACAAGACCCCCAAATAGCCAAAGGAGTGTTGAAGAAGAAAACCAAAGCTGGTGGCATCACAATTCCGGACTTCAAGCGGTATTAAAAAGCTGTAATCACCAAGACAGTATGGTACTGGCACAAAAACAGACACATATATCAATGGAATAGAATGGAATACCCCCCCCCAAAAAAAAGAATAGAAAACCCAGAAATGGATCCTCGACTGTATGGTTAACTAATCTTCGACAAAGCAGGAAAGAATGTCCAATGGAAAAAATATAGTCTCTTCAACAAATGGTTTTGGGAAAATTGGACAGCCACATGCAGAAGAATGAAACTGGACCATTTCCTTATACCACACACAAAAATAGACTCAAAATGGTTTAAAGACTTCAATGTGAGACAGGAATCCATCAAAATCCTAGAGGAGAACACAGGCAGCAACCTCTTTGACCTCAGCCGCAGCAACTTCTTCCTAGGAACATCTCCAAAGGCAAGGGAAGTAAGGGCAAAAATGAACTACTGGGATCTCATCAAGATCAAAAGCTTTTGCACAGCAAAGGAAACAGTCAACAAAACCAAAAGACAACTGACAGAATGGGAGAAGATATTTGCAAATGACATCAGATAAAGGGCTGGTATCCAAAATTTATAAAGAACTTACCAAACTCAACACCCAAAGAACAAAGAATCCAATCAAGAATGGGCAGAAGACATTAACAGATGTTTCTGCAAAGAAGACATCCAAATGGCCAACAGACACATGACAAAGTGCCCAACATCACTCAGTATCAGAGAAATACAAATCAAAACCACAGTGAGATTCCACCACACACCAGTCAGAATGACTAAAATTAACAAATCAGGAAATGACAGGTCTTGGCAAGGATATGGAGAAAGGAGAACCTTCCTACACTGTTGGGAATGCAAGCTGGTGCAGCTACTCTGGAAAACAATATGGAGGTTCATCAAAAAGTTGAAAATAGAGTTACCCTACAACCCAGCAATTGCACTACTGGCTATTTACCCCAAAGATACAAATGTAGTGATCCAAAGGGGCATGTGCATCCTAATGTTTATAGCTGTGATGTCCACAATAGCCAAACTATGGAAAGAGCCAAAATGTCCAACAACAGATGAATGGATAAAGAAGACATGGTACGTACACACACACACACACACACACACACACACACACACAGAGGAACATTATGCAGCCATCAAAAAAAGAAACCTTGCTATTTGCAATGATATAGATGGAACTAGAGGGTATTATTCTATGCAAAATAAGTCAATCAGAGAAAAACAATTATCATATGATCTCTCTGATATGAGGAATTTGAGAGGCAGGGTGGGGTTGTGGGATATAGAGAAGGAAAAAATGAAAAAAGATGGGATCAGGAGGGGACTAAACCATAAGAGACTCTTACTCTAATGAAACAAACTGAGGGTTGCTGGAGTGGAGGGGAGTGGGAGTGATGAAGTGGCTAGGTGATGGACACTGGGGAAGGTATGTGCTATGGTGAAAGCTGTGAATTATATAAAACTGATGAATCACAGACCTGTGCCCCTGAAACAAATACATTATATGTTATTAAAAATTTAAAATAAAATTCAGTGTTTATGAAAAGATGTTCAGCATCACTAATCATTAGGAAAATTCAAGTGAGATATTTTGTACCAGTTAGATCACTAATATCAAATGAACAAGTGTTGGCTAGGATGTGAAGAAAAGGGAATCCTTGTATACTGTTGGTAGGATGTATGATTGGTGTAAGTACAGTGTAAAACAGTATGGAGATTCCTCCAAAATTTAAAAGTAGAGATACCATGTGATCCAATAATTCCACTACTGGGTATTTACCCAAAGAAAATGAAAACATAAATTTAGAAAGAGATATGTAACCCTTATGTTTATTGCAGATTTATAACAACCAAGATACAGAAACAACCTAGGTGTCTATGGAAGGATGAATGGATGAAGAAGTTGCGGTAATATACAAAATAGAATATTGCTCAGCCACAAAAAAAAAAAAAAAAAAAGCATGAGATCCTGCCATTTGCAACAACATGGATAGACCTAGAAGGTTTGTGCTAAATGAAATAAGTCTGGCAGACAAAGACACTGTACAACTTCACTTACATGTGGAATCTAAAAAACAAACAACAAATACATTCATAGAGAATAGAGTGGTAGTTACCAGAGACAGGAGGATTGGGGAATGGGCAAAATGATGGAGATTAAGAGATACAGCGACAGCATGGAGAATATAATCAATAACATTGTAATAACATTGTATGGTGACAGATTGTGACTACACTTATCATGGTGACCATTGCATAATGTATAGAATTTTCAAATCACTAAGCTGTACATCTCAAACTAATATACCATTGTATATCAACTTAATTTTTTTAATTCAATGTTTGATAAATTGAGCTTAATCCAGAAAAGTATCAGTGTAAAAATAATTTATGATTTTAGTGTTCAAAATATAAATATATATAAATATATATAAATAAATATATATAAATATAATATATTTATATAAATAAATATATATAAATATAAATAAATATATATAAAATATAAGTTTATTTGTACTCTCAAGTAGATGGCGTTCAATCAAATAAGGAAGATCGGCATTTTCAAAGCTTATCTCTTCCTGTCCCCTCTTCTTTTCCCCTTTCCTTTTCATTCACCCTTCTTTTCCTGACATTACTTATTTTATATTTTGGAATTAGTTGTTTTCCTAACCAGCTAACTAAGAACATGAAATCCATGAGCTGCTTAATGTTATCCTTAATCGCTACAATTCCATGTATAAGCTAGGTCTCTTGTGTACAGCCTCTGGGTCTTTTTTTTCCTCTAAAAAACATTCATTTTTTGTTTGTCCTTTTGTTTTCTGTTACTCTGCATTAGATGTATTGTGCTACATTACTGATTTGCACCATTCCAGTCAGATCACACATAATACAGCACAATTCAGCAGGAGTGACCATAAAAACAGAATTATATTTCACCCTAGGAGGTTTGCCCTTCCTGGTAAAGGTTGAAAGAAATGTATGGAAGCTCATACTAATACTGCTTACAGTTCACTAGTTTGCGAATACAATACAACTTTAGTAAGGGCAGCTCACTGGGCATTTTTGAGTAGGCTAAAAGGAGTATAGTGAAGGGATATAAGTACAAAGTATCTGCCAGCAAAACCCATAGTAATGGAGTGCCATCAATACATAAGTCTTTAAAATAGCAGCATTATCCAATTGCCAAAGCATTGTCAAGAAAAACACTTAGATTTCAATTTCACAATGCATCCTTTTTTTTTTATTTCAGTGTTCCTTGGGAAGAAGACAACACTTATAAACATTTACCTTAATAAGATTGTGGTTCCACAAAAAAATCATTAATTCTAAAATGAGTTTAGATGGGACCTAAGGGTAAAGATAGAGTAAAACTAAAACAGTGTCTCTTTCCTACAATATCTCCTTTCTACTCCTAAGAAGAGAGGAAAACTTCCACCACCATGACCACCTCAACAATAATATAAAAAGGATAAGTGTGAGATGGAAGCCAAAGATAGAAAATGCAAGATGCGGGGTGCCTGGGTGGCTTTGTCAGCTCAGGTCATGATCCCAGGGTCCTGGGATCAAGCCCCGCATTGGACTCCCTGCTCAGCGGGGAGCCTGCTTCTCCCTCTCCCTGCTGCTCTGCCTACTTGTACTCTCTGTCAAATAAATAAATAAATAATAACAATAATAATAAAAAAAGAAAATGCAAGATTCTTATGGGGCTTGTACTTTTGCTGGGCTGCTATGTCTTCTTTCTCATTACCCAGAGACAGTGGTGCAAAGACAATGTGAATGTTCAGATTTATTTATTTATTATAGATTTTTATTTGTCAGAGAGAGCGCATACACACAAGTAGGGGGAGCAGCAGGCAAAGAAGCAGGCTCCCTTCTGAGCAAGGAGCCTGATGTGTAACTTGATCTCAGGGCCCTGGGATCATGACCTGAGCCAAAGGCAGACACTTCACCAACTGAGCCACTCAGGCACCCCAAATGTGCAGAATTTAAACAAAATTTTCCAACTTAGATTGAAGGTGTGAATAGCTGCCTGGGCCAGAAGGGATCACAGAAAATCTACTGGGAGAAGTTTCTATCTACAATGACAAGATCGCAGGGGACAAAGTGGAACCACCTGGACTTCCCCATCATATAAAATCTTATTTTGGGGGAAGAGTAAAATCATAAAGGCAAAATCTAATAATCAAAATCAAATGAAGCTAGGGGTGCCTGGTACAACATGGGGCTCTTGGTCTTGGAGTTGTGAGTTTGAGCCCCATGTTGGGTGTAAAGATTACTTAAAAGTAAAATTTTAAAATAAAAAATGAAATTAAGTATCTCAAGTAGTAAAATGGAACTTACTACAGTGGAATATAAAGGGAAATAGGATAATATCTTTGGAAGTAGAAAAAAGTGGGAGGGCACATAAAAAGCCCCAGATGCTATGTGACCTCCTCTCCCCCAGCTGTCAACACTGGTGCCAGAGGCATCCTAATATATTCCCTATTAGATGCAGATTCGTGTTCAGGAAATCCAGGGTGAGGAATTCAGGAAATCCTGGGATGCTACATTTCTAACAGGCTCTTATATGATGCTTGTGTTGCTGACCCATAAATACATTCAATTAGCAAAGAAATAGAAAATTTAACAAGTGGACCTGGATTCATAATAGAAACATGTTTTAAATTCAACCAGAAAAAGAAAGAGGAGCAACAGGGGAAAGGGGGAGAGAGTGATTGGTTCAGTGTCCTAGATCATTGTTCCCATGTTCCCTACTATTACTGTGTTCAAAATCAAATAGTATAATTTACAACCTTCAGCAACACACACATATTCCAAATGAGCCAGAGCTCTCTCCCCTCTCTCCTCACCCCTTCAGTCCTTATTTCACCCCCACCCACACACACAAAGAGCTACTCTTAACACTTCTGACTACAGAAAATGCACATTGTATTATGCTAAGCAAAATAAGTCAATCAAAGAAAGACAATTATCACATGATCTCACTGATATGAGGAATTTGAGAAACAAGACAGAAGATCTTAACCTCAGGAAACAAACTGAGGGTTGCTGGAGTGGAGGGGAGTAGGAGGGATGGGGTGGCTGGGTAATGGACATTAAGGAGGGTATGTGCTGCGTTGAACACTGAATTATCTAAGACTGATGAATCACAGACCTGTACCCCTGAAACAAATAACACATTAATGTTAATAAAAAAAAAGAAGAAAAAGTATGTTGTAGTTCTGAGGTGAAGACAACCTATCCTTAAATAAGATGACAAAAAATACAGAAGAATTTATCCTAATATCTAATATATTATATCTAATATTAGATATATATATCTTATATATTAGATATTAGATATATATTGATATATATCTAATATATAAGATATATATCTAATATATATTAGATATATATAATATCTAATATATTAGAACAATGTAAAATCTAGATATATATAATATCTAATATATTATATTAGAACAATGTAAAATCTTGAAATAAAGACTCTTATTAGGTCAAAGCAAGGAAAATGAAAAGAAAGGCAAAGAGAAGTATGCAAAAATACTTTAAAGTGAAAAATAAAAGAATAGAAAAGGAAAAAAAAACAGATGACCTCAGTCTAGAAGAAAAAATAAATATCAAAATGGTATTTCACACCACAGAGGAATTTAAACTGGAGCAATTCAGAGTTGACTTAAAAAAAGAGCTAGCTGAAATTTTGCATAGCTGAGAGTAGATCACTACAAATAAATGTAAACAAAATAAAGAATGCATATATGACCCATACTACTAATAGTGAGGGCGACTCTATGAAGTCTTTGTGATTGCAGAGGAGAGATGAGGCTATTGAAGAAATAACAAAACTAATAAAGTCAGGAACATATACACAATACAAGAATATTCAGACTTACCAAATTAGAGATGTGAACATATAGAAGTGCTCAATGAGTTAACAGAAGATTCCAATTCATGATGTTTGGTTATATATACAAATTTATGTCACACTTTATCAATTGAATAAAAAGACAAACTGAGGCAAGTTAAATACATATAATGGATATAGTTAGATTACACTAGATTACATAAAATATAACTGAAGAAAACTACAACTGAATAATCTACAGGCATTAAACATTAAGGACAACTAGCAAACAAAGTGAACAGGTAATTTAAGTACATCCTTCTCAGGAAGTTACTGAAAGATGGGCAAACAAGAAGGTAATCCAAGAAAGACACAGACATAAAATATAAGAAAAGAAGGCAAATTGAATCTTCAGACAAATGGTGAGCGGGACCTAGGATGATAGCTGTGTAGCAAGCATGAAGAGTAAACATCTAGTCCAGATTAGTGGGCTCAGGGAGGGATGTTCCAAAGATCATGTAACTGATAGACAATTGATGTGTTTAGACATATTGAAATGAAGTTTCTACTAGGGTAAGATTTTGGGGAATAATTAGTAATTAATATGAGAAAAACTAAGCAAACAAAAAGATATTGATTAGCCCTGGGAAAAACCATAAGTTGTTCAAGACAAAAAACAAACAAACAAACAAACAAACAAAAATAACAACAAAAAAAAAAAACCCAAGTATATCCTATGTGGATCTTTTGTAAGTAGCATTAACATAGTGAAATACGAAGCCTGAGATAGAATTATATGGATAGTATGTATCATATCAAATAACTACAAGCATGTAATATTTTACCTGTATTAACTTATTTAAATACACAGCATAGATACCATTATCCATTTTTTACAGAGGAATTTCTCTAACTTTATATTTTTAAACAGCAAAAAGGATATTTTCTTGAAATACAAGAAAGGCCCATTTGTGTTGCAATAATAAATATATAAGGAAAGTCAATGCTAAAATACATTCTTGGTAAGCTATTGATATTTAAGAAT
Source organism: Taxidea taxus jeffersonii (assembly GCA_003697995.1). Classification (NCBI taxonomy): domain Eukaryota; kingdom Metazoa; phylum Chordata; class Mammalia; order Carnivora; family Mustelidae; genus Taxidea; species Taxidea taxus. Next base: position 56,212 of record RCUC01167366.1, on the reverse strand, counting down.
TATGAAATGATATTTTAGGCACCTGAATAGGAATAAAATCCAGGCTACTATCAGCTAGTATTCATTTGTTCATTCCACAAATGTTTTTGGAGCACTGCCCTGAATAAGACTTTGTTCAGGCCACAAGAAAAAAAAAAAAAAAAGACAAAACTATCTTCCCTAATAGAATTTATCTTCTCACTAATTTAATGCCAGAAGACATTAATGGAACACATGGAACAATGTGTAAAAGTTCTGAAAATATTAAATGCAGATCCAATACTATTTAAATGTAACAGGAAAAAAATAGTTTCAAACATTAAAATACTCAGAAAACTTAGCACCCATGAGCTTTTTTTGTTCAATCCAACCAAGAGTTAATTCCAAGTAAATAACTCAAAAATAGACTCTGGTAAAAGAACCAGGAATAAACATTTCAATAATTTAAATATAAAACTTATTTTGAAATACCTGAAAATTTTACTATGAAATGTAATGAAGTTTATTTGAACTTACATGATTATTTATCATTTAAAAATTATTAAGAGCCAAAGTAGATAGGTAGAAGTACATCTTCATTTTTCTTTATAGTATATCTAAAAAAACATTGACCTTAGTTTCTTAATTTTTGTAATAATCTTTGAGAGAGAGTTTTAGTAATTTGTATGTCTAAGATTGACTTAAAATACATTCAGAGGTAGTCAGGAAAAGAGGAAAGAATGGAAGTATCCAGAGGTCATCTAGTCCCACAGATACACTGAGATAGCAGCTCTATCTATAAAATTAACTAAAAATGACCTGAAGACTGACAGAGCAGATGTTCCCCCAATTAATAATGGAGAGACACCGCATCCAAAACAGTAGGAAGGGTGAGACATGGTTGGGAACCAGATCCTCCACAGGACTAATCACAAATGGGAGGGACATCACAAGCACTGAGGAGTTGAGAGGATCAGATCCCACATCAGTCATTCTTGGCAATGGGGACTCACACTAGGCATATAAGTACTCGTAATATCTGGCTTTGAAAACCAGTAAAGTTTAACTTCAGGAACTTTTTTTGTAAGATTTTATTTATTTATTTGACAGAGAGAGAGAGAGAAAGAGAGAGAGATCACAAGCAGGCAGAGTGGCAGGCAGAGGGAGAGGGGGAAGCAGGCTCCCCACTGAGCTAAGGACCCAGTGTGGGGCTTGATCCCAGGACCCTGAGATCATGACCCCAGCCAAAGGCTGAGTCACAACCCACTGAGCGACCCAGGTGCTCCAAATTTTGGGAACTTTAAAATTCAGTAGGTTTAATGCCCGGAGAGCCATAGGGCAATAGGAAACTCAGCCCATGCCCTTAAAGAATCAGCATAATAAATAAGTTCACCTGAGATACAGCATAAAGGCAGGAATTCGAAAAGCACCTGCAGTACGCATGAAGGAAATTTATTGACTAATCTTAGAATGTGTGTAGGAGGGGCAGAGATCTACAGGAACAGAAGTCCTGGCACACCTCTGGCTAGATAGACTGACTCTTGCTGGAGCCAGTTCAAACCCTCTCTACCTTGTTAGCATCACTTGCCCTGTTGAGCTCTGCCCTGGCATTCCTTTGTGGACCAGCCCCATCTAACCTACTTTTGTAGGTAGGCATCCCTCCAGAGCTATTCCTGCCCTACCACACCCTGAAGGCAGTCCTGGCAGGGACCCGTGCCACAACAAAATGACTTTTCCCTTTTTCCTACACCCTATTGTGCCCATAATTCTTGTATCCCAGACTCCAGCTGGCTGTGCAGATAACAACTCCTGCCCCATAGTATACTTGCAGTTATGGCAAGAAGGCTAATTGCAGATACCTAATCAGATTTATGGCCCCTCCAACCAAGGACCTTCCAGACAGACCCCTCAATGGTACAGGGGCCAAACCCTGCCAAGTGCACCAAAGGCAAAATGGTCATCACAGCCAGCTGGGTTGAAGGCAATCATGGCTCAGCTACAACAATAGGACACACACACTCCACACAAGGGATACCACCAGAGCACCTAATTCTGGAGATGGTGGATTAAGCTACAGAGCATTACAGAACTTCTGCAAAAGGCCACTATTTTCAAAACCAGGAGATGTAGCTGACCTACCTAATACACAGAAACAAACACAGAGTTAGACAAAATGAGGAGAAAGAGCAACATGTCTCAGATGAAAGAATAGAACAAAATCACTGTAGAGAAGCTAAATGAATTGGAGATAAGCAATATACATGATAAAGGATTCAAAGTAATGGTCATAAGGATACTTACTGGATTTGAGAAAAGAGTGATCTCAGTGAGCACTTCAGCACAGAGATAGAAAATATAAAAAAAGAACCAATCAGATGTATAATTCAGTAACTGAAAATTTTTAAAAACTGCACTAAAGGGAATCGGCAGATTAGAAGATGCAGAAGGGGGCACATGGGTGGCTCAGTGGGTTAAGCCTCTGCCTTCGGCTTAGGTCATGATCTCAGGGTCCTGGATCAAGCCCCGCATCGGGCTCTCAGCTCAGCGGGGAGCCTGCTTCCTCCTCTCTCTGTCTGCTTCTCTGCCTACTTGTGATCTCTGTCTATCAATTAAATTAAAAAAAAAAAAAAGATGCAGAAGAACACATCAGCAATCTGGAAGACAGCATAATGGAAAGCAACCAAGCTGAAAAGCAAAAAATGAGAATAGGTTAAGACAAGTGTGATAACATTCACATTATTGGGATACCAGAAGGAGAAGAAACAGAAGGGGGCAGAAAATTAAGGAATTTCCTTAATCTGGGGAAGGAAACAGAAATCCAGATCTAGGAGTCCCAGGAAGCCCACAGTAAGATGAACACAAAGAGGTCCACATTAAGACACACGATAATTAGAAGGGCAAAAAGTAATGATAAAGAGAATTTTTTAAATATCAAGAGAAAAAGAATATTTATGATAAGAGGAACCCCATAAGGCTATCAGCTGATTTTCAGCAGACACTTTGCAGGCCAGAAGAGAGTGGCATGGTATATTCAAAGTTTTACGAGGAAAAAAACTTAAAAAATATACAACGTTATCATTCAGAACTGAAGGAAAGATAAAGAATTTCCCTGACAAACAAATGTTAGAGGTGTTTATCATCACTAAATCAATCTTACAAGAAATGTTAAAGGGAATTCTTTAAGTGAAAAGAAAAGGCCAAAACTAGAAGAAAATTATGAAAGAAAACAATTATGGTAAAAAGCAAACATATAAAGGTAATCACTTATAAAACCAGTATGCAAGTTTAAACAAAAAGGGAGACAAAAAAAAAATTATATCTACAAAAATTAGCCAAGGGATACACAAAATAAAAAGGTGTAAAATATGGGACGCCTGGGTGGCTCAGTTGGTTAAGCGGCTGCCTTCGGCTCAGGTCATGATCCCAGCGTCCTGGGATGGAGTCCCATATCGGGCTCCCTTCTCGGCAGGGAGCCTGCTTCTTCCTCTGCCTCTGCCTGCCACTTTGTCTGCCTGTGCTCACTAGCTCTCTCCCCCTCTCTCTGACAGATTAAAAAAAAAAAAAAAAAAGGTGTAAAATATGACATCATATACATAGATCTATGCTCCCAACACTGGAACTCAAATATATAAATCAATTTATTAATAGACATAAAGGGAGAAATTGACAGCAATAGAATGATAGGAGGGAACTTTAATATCCCACTTACATCAATGGATCAATTATCCAGACAGAAAATATCAACAAAGAAATAGTGGCTTTAGGGCACCTGGGTGGCTCAGTGGGTTAAAGCCTCTGCCTTCGGCTCAGGTCACGAACTCAGGGTCCTGGGATGGAGTCCCGCATCAGGCTCTCTGCTCAGCAGGGAGCCTGCTTCCCTCTCTCTGTCTACTTGTGATCTCTCTCTCTGTCACATAAATAAATAAAATCTTGAAAGATAGAAAGAAAGAAAAAGAGAGAGAGAGAGAAATAAATAAATAAAGGCTTTGAATGATGCTTTAGACCAGATGGACCTAACAGATATACAGAGAACATTCTATCCAAAAAGAGTAAACTACACATTCTTTTCAACTGTGCATGAAATAGTCTCCAGGGTAGATCACACGGTAGGCAACAAAACAAGTCTCAATAAATTTAAGAAGATTACAATCCTATCAAGTATCTTTTCTGACCACATGTATGAAACTAGAAATTACAAGAAAAAATCTGGAAAGTACACAAACACATGGAAGCTTAACAACCTGCTACTAAATAATGAATGGGTTAACCCAAAAAATCAAATATATTAAAAAACACATGAAGATTAAAAAAAAATGAAATCACAATACTCCAAAAACTTTGCAATGCAGCAAAAGTAGTTCTAAGAGGGAAGTTTATTTATAATGATACAGGCTTACCTCAAGAAACAAAAGTTTCAAATAACTTAACCTTCCACCAAAGGGAGCTAATAAAAAGAACAACCAAAACTAATAGAAGCAAGGAAATAATAAAAGATCAGAGCAGAAATAAATGAAATAGGAACCAAAAAAAAAAAAAGATCTAGAGCTATTTCTTTGAAAATATAAACAAAATAGATAAACAAAATTGATAACCTTTTAGCCAAGCTTGTCAGGGAAAAAAAAAAACCCTCAAATACTTAAATTAAGGCAGGAAGAGAAATAACAACTGATATCGCAGACATATAAAGGATTATAAATGAATATTATGAAAAATTATATGCCAACAAATGGGACAAGCTAGAAGAAATGGATAAATTCCTAGAAACACAAAATCACCCAAAACTGAATCAGGAGGAAATAGAAAATTTGAATAGACAGATTACTCATAATGAAATTCAATCAATAATCAAATATTTCTCAACAAACAAAAGTCCAGATCCAGATGCCTTCATAGTTGAATTCCACCAAACATTCAAAAAGTTAATACCTGTTCTCAAACTATTCTAAAAAATAGAAGAGGAAGAAAAACTTCCAAATCTCTATGAGGCCATCATTACTCTAATACCTGAATCAGACAAAGACACTATAAAAGAGAGATAAACAAAACAGACTAATATTTCTGATGAACACAAATGCAAAAAAGATGCAAAAAATATTGGCAAAATGAATTCAACAATGTTTTAAAAATATATATTCACCACAATGTTTATACTAAAAAAACAGTCATTGCCCTTCCACCAAATGGGACTGATTTCGGGGAGACAATGATTGTTTAATATTTGCAAATCAATAGGAAACATCATACTAACAATAAGAGAAATTATAAAACCATATGATCATTTCTATAGATGCAGAAAAAGCTTTTGATAAACTACAACATCTTTTTCATGGCGAAACTAAAAAGTGTGCTTAGAAGGAACATGCCTCAACACAATAAATATCATATGAAAAACCTGCAGCTAACATCATATCCAAATGATAAAAATCTAAAAGATTTTCCTCTAAGATTTTGCCCACCCTTACCACTGTTGCCAGCATAGTACTAGAAGTTCTAGATGAAGCAATCAGATAAGAAAAAAAAGGCATCCAAATTATTAATGAAGATATAACTATCATTATTTGTAGATGACATGATACTATACATAGAAAACCCTAAAGATTGAACCAAAAAAGTATTAGAATGAATTCAGTAAAGTGGTAGGATACAAAATTAATATATAGAAATCAGTTGTATTTCTATACACTAATAAATAGAAGAGAAATTAAGAAAACTGTCTCATTTATAATTGCACCAAAATTCCTTACCCCATACACAGATATAAACTCAAAAGGATTTAAAAACCTAAATGTGAAACCTGGAAATATAAAACTTCTATAAGAAAACAGGTAGTATTCTCTCTGACACTGGCATATTTATGGGTAGGTTTTCTCAGGCAAGGAAAACAAAAGAACAATAAGCTAATGAGACTAAACTAAAAGCTTTTACATAGGAAAGAAAAACATCAACAAAATGAAAAGGTTATCTAGTGAAATGGAGAAGATATTTGCAAATGATATATACAATAAGTGATATTTAAATATATAAAGACATTTCTAAAACTCAAGACAAAAAATGATCTGATTAAAAAATTATCAGAGGTACTGAATAGACCCAAAGAGGACATACAGATGGTCAATAAATACATGAAAAGATGCTCATCATTAATCATCAAGAAAAATGCAAATCAAAAGCACAATGAGATATCACCTCACAGCAGTTAGAATGGCTAGTATCAAAAAGACAAGAAATAATTCTTGGGGAAAATGTAGAGAAGAAACCCTCAGGCATTGTTGATAGGAATATAAGTTGGTATAACTGCTGTGGACACAGTATAGAAGTTCTTGAAAAAAATTAGAAATACCATATGATCCAATAATTCCTTTATAGGATATTTACACAAAGAAAATTGAAACAATTTTTTTAAAAAGACATTTTATGTTTATGGGAGGCTTTTTTTTTTTTTTTTTACAATAGCTAAGATATGGAAGCAACCCAAGTGTTCATGAATAGATGAATGGATAAAGAAAATGTGAGATACACATACACACAAACTGGAATATCATTCAATCATTTAAAATGAATGAAGTCTTGCCATGTCTGACAACATGAATGGGCCTAAAGGATCTTATACTAGGGAATGTCAGAGAAAGAGAAATACCATATGATTTCACTTATATGTGGAAACTAAACAATAAAACAGACTTCTAAATACCAAGAACAAATTGGTGGTTGCCAGAGAGGAGGTGGGTGGAGGATGGGTGAAATATGTGATGGGATTAAGAGGTAGAAACTTTCAGTTCTAAAATGATTAAATCATGGAGATGAAAAGTACAGCATAGGGAATGGAGTCAATAATATTGTAATGGTCAATAATGCAGCAAAATTGCAATAGATTAACTCTACTTATGGTGATCACTGAGTACTGTATAGAATTGTCAAATCATTGTGTTATATATCTAAAATGAATATAACAGTTTATGTTAATTATATGTGAATAAAAAGTAAGAAATAAATAAAGTACATCTGAACTTCAGCAATTTCTTCAACATTTCCAGAGGTTTTTTTGTTTATTTTTAATTCTAGTTTTAAAGTGAAATTATATTTGGTTGTTTGTTTTATACACATGCATACATATAAATTTATGTTTGACTTTGGAGTATATTTTTATATTTGCTTTATTTCTTTTTTTTTTTTAAAGATTTTATTTGACAGACAGAGATCACAGGTAGGCAGAGAGGCAGGCAGAGAAAGAGGGGAAAGCAGGCTCCCTGCTGAGCAGCGAGCCCGATGCGGGGCTCGATCCCAGGACCCCGGGACCATGACCTGAGCCGAAGGCAGAGGCTTTAACCCACTGAGCCACCCAGGCACCCCTGTTTGCTTTATTTCTTGAGTTTATTATAATATGTATCTTTATAAACAGACTTTTTTTTTATATAAGAATATTTTGCAGGGTTTTTTTGTTTTGTTTTTTCCCCACTCATCTTTCTAAACAGTGTTTGCATCACATTTAGGTGATTGGAAAGTATGTTGGATATCATCTTTAAACTCCAATCAAGAAATTGTTTTGTCATGAAAAGGATCAAGATATAGCAAAATATTCCTGGTATGCCCCCAAAAAACAGTATTAGGGATGCTAGGGTAATTACACAGATTCCAGGTGAGAGCTGTTATACACAAACAAATTGGTCATTTCCAGAACAGTAAGGGATTAATAAAAATCATGTTGCAGGGCACTGGAAAGAACAAAATGCCTTGGAATTTCCAGAATGTTCTAAAAATAGGGTTAAAGCCTCTGCCTTCAGCCCAGGTCATGATCCCAGGGTCCTGAGATCGAGCCCCACATCAGGCTTTCTGGTCAGCAGGGAGCCTGCTTCCCCCATCTCTCTGCCTGCCTCTCTGCCTACTTGTGATCTCTGTCAAATAAAATCTTTGGGGAAAAAAAAAAAAAAAAAAAGAATGTTCTAAAAATATACTTTGACCAATTACAAAAATCTGGAAGATCTGCAAATATGAGGGAATGACCCCTTTCTGAGCCAGCAATGGAATCAGCAAATTCTCAAAAACATACCAAGTAAAGAAAATAGACCGATGGGTCCAAACTAGATATCGGTCCCTCATCCACACCTGAGGAGAAACTGGTGACTCCTGTAAATTCTTCAGTTGCACTTGTTTATAATTTAATCCATACATAGGTAATCCAACCATATCCATTGTGTAAAGTTGGTTTGCCTCAACTCATTTTATTGATTTGGTGCAGTGAAAGAACTTGGACTTGCTCTAAATCAAAGAACCACATTACATATTTTAATAGGCTAATTCAAGCAACACCTATCTAGTGAACACGGAATACATGCTGGGGATTTTGCTAGGTGCTAGGGTTACAACATTGAAGATATTTCCTACCTTGGGGAGTTTAGAACCCAGTGGAGAAGAGGGTCAAACAGGCCAGTCTGATGCAGAGGGCTCCCTCTTACTTTTGCAATCAAAATGTTGGCCCACTCCTTAGCAAAACTGGAAAAGAAGGTTTCCAGAGTGCTGGCTTTCACAAGTCCCATTTACAGGCTGGTGTTCTAGATGTTACTCACATACCTTAGTTCTTTTCCAGCAAAAGCAGATGCCTGTAATCTCACCTATACACCTAATTTCACCTAGTTCTTTGTGTTAATAACACCCTTTCTGTACATGACTGATGAAGATTAAGGTTTAGTACATATTCAGAGAGCCTAAGCTCAAATTTCATATTTACCTTCAATTACATTAACTATCACCTTTAACCAACTAGAAAAAGTACAGGGAAAATAGCCACATATCATAATGTGGTACCAACCCATCTTTTTAACCCTTTGCCATGCATTTCACAGATGTTTCTTGAATTCTACTAGGTGGTAGGCATTGTCACCTGTGTGAACCCTTTAACCAAACTTAATCCCTCCGATCTCCCATGCTCACTCTTCAAACTTCTCTACTCTGAAGTCTTGTCCTTGTTTCCCTCTCACCTGGAATGTCCTTGCTCTGCTTCTAAAATACCTCATTCCTGCTCACTCTTCACAGCCCAGTTTAGGTTTCAGAATTTGAAAGCATCTTCTCATCATTTCAAGCCATCTTACTTTCTAATCTTCTACAGAAATAGTTTCCTCTAAGACTAACTTGATACTTTGTATGTCATGGTCAGTATTTCCAGTAATCTTTCATTATGCTGGCTTTTCTCAAACTGAAATTCTGAAAATCGGAGGCTTTGTTTTATATTTGGTATCCTTTACATTTTCCATCTCAGAACACTACTCCTGGTATGTATTTAATAAAGCTCAGTGAGCCTTTTGCTTAACTGTCACTTTCTCATTCCCCGTGTTCTCTTCTGATAGTGCTCCATTTTATATGGTGAAAGCCACTAGGGCCTCCCAGAATTCTGCATTCAGGTACACAGGGGCTGAATAAAGCAGATTGTCCTAGGTACACATTTCTGCCTCCACAGGTAGCCCCAATTGTGGTAAAATGAGAAAAATCGAACTGCAGGAATCACCATCGTGCCCTGGCATACAGCATTGGTAATTGCATCTTAGGAGATGACAGACTAACAAAATGAGAGAGGAAAACTTGAATGGAACATTTAGACCAGAAAAATAAAACCTATCTCAAGACTTTTCACATTTTGGGTTTCGTATTTCCCAAACACATGTGCCAAGTTCTGCCTACATTCCCACCGGCACTCCATTTCTTAAAAGTAGTTTTGTTAAAACACTTACTGGGCTTCAATGAGAAATGTAAGCATATAAAAATGCAGGGTTGTGAAAAGGTAGATTGACTGTAGAAGAGGGGAACAGGGGCATAAAAACAGCCCTAACACAGATGAGCTTCCACACCATGTGTCCCAACGAGAGACTTCCTTTCCCACTCTTTAGGGGTATGTAGCCATTTGAGAACACCCAAGACCAAATCATGACTATCAAAGACCCATGCTGCATCATCACATTGCTGGTGGCCAGGAGCCAGTGCTGTCATCACTTGGTTTTGTGCTGCTTAGGGCAGAAAATCTGATTGTTCAGCAACATGTAATCAGCTTAAACAAATCTGGAAGATGTTACCCAAAGACGAGATGATATCCAGGCCCTGGAATTTTGTGCAGACAAAGAAAATGAAGGATTTGCCTTAAGATAAAAACTGTATCTGAAGCAAGAAATTTGAGGCCTTGGGACAAGATTCAAGTCAATAAGTTTAATAGTAAGGCTTTAAGAAACTGAGATCACAACCCAAACAAGCCAGGCAAGTTCTGCAGCAGTGAGAGAAGCCAGGGCCCAATTTCTAGAACTAAAATCCTCTCTGTCTTCTATGACTAGATACTACTTATATTCTTCAGAGAAGGCACATTCCCAAGAGAAGTGAAATTACATTTAAACACCAAGATGATAGAAGTCTTAAGAACTGAGTCATGATTTAACTACTTACCATGTAGCCTATAAACTTGAATATGTCATTCTGTCTCTATTAACCTCCCCCCCCCCACTTTTATTAGAAAAAATAGGAATAGCAGTACTAGCTTTAGTAGTATTTGGGTACAAATCTCCTTTTCTCCCTTCCACATTCACTCCCCCACCACTCCTGGTATGCTAATGTAGCAGAAGTGGGATTTAAAATATTACGTGTGGTTGCAGAAGGAAACAGATTCTTTTAACATAAAAAGCTGCAGCAAATACATTATTAAAAGGTTACTTTACAGAAATGTAAAGGCCTGCTCTAAGAAAGTTCACCCTAAGCCCTTTCTAGTCAATGCCCCTGATCCTTTTTTCTCTACCTTCAGGGGCTATTGTATGGCCTCCAGCCTTAATGACTACCAGGGACAGAAGAATGGTGACCATGAGGGAGTCCTGAAAGGTGAGTGAAAATAGCCAATGCTTATTTAATGCTTACTTTTCACTATATACCTTTTTAAGTACTACACACACACACATACATATATGTACATATGTATATGTGTGTGTAATACTTAAAAATATATGTATATATACATATATCCATATATGTATATATACATATTTAGATATTTTATTTATTCATTTGACAGGCAGAGATCATAAGTAGGGAGAAGCAGGCAGAGAGAGAGAGAGAGGAGGAGGCAGACTCCCTGCTTAGCAGAGAGCCCGATTCAGGACTCAATCCCACGACCCTGGGATCATGACCTGAGCCAAAGGCAGAGGCTTTAACCACTGAGCCACCCAGGTGCCCAGTACTACATATATATTATTTAATCCTCATAACAAACCCTTGAGAAAAGCATTCTTAATACCCATTTTGCAGATGAAGATAGTCAGGTAGGGGAAGTTAAGTAATTTGTCTATCACTTCAGATGGAGTGAGTGGTAAACCTGAAACTCTGAGGTCTGAACTGAGACCATGCTCTTTTCCACTAAAATTTACTGTGTAAGAGTGGAATTGCCCAGGCAAAGAGAGGAAGGTTGTTTGGGTTAGGAGTCATGTGAGTAAAGGTGCAAAGGCATGAAATAAGATTGGTGCTGAGAGCTCTAGAAATTTTAGAAAGTATAAAGGGGAGAATGTGAAGAAGTCAGTTATAGCCAAGTCCAGAAATGTTAGGATTTGCTGATTTACCAATAGATGGATAAGCTTGTAATATTTATGGATATGCTTTCCCTGGTATCTTGATGGTATCTCCTGGAATCAGTGACGACCTTACCCTTGTCTGCTGGGCTATGAGGTATTAGTTGTGTTAAGAGAGAGTTGAGAAATCAGAAGAGAAAATATCAGTTTTGAAAAGGTTTTTTGTGGGGCTCCTGGGTGGCTCAGTTGTTTAAAGCCTCTGCCTTTGGCTCAGGTCATGATCTCTGGGTCCTGAGATCGAGCCCTGAATCGGGCTTTCTGCTCAGCGGGGAGCCTGCTTCCTTCTCTCTCTGCCTGCCTCTCTGCCTACTTGTAATCTCTGTCAAATAAATAAAATCTTTAAAAGAAAAGGTCTTTGGAATACCAGAGAATATCAGATTATTGTGTTTGTGAACACTAAAGTATTGTGCAATAATATTTTGACCAGGAAAGATTTGGAAGTTCTCCTCTGATTTAAAAAAAAAAAAAATTCTCCAGGCTGAGGAAGGGCAGAGAGGAAGGTAGAGATAATATAATTTGCATTAGGGTTAGAGTGTCAAAGAAAGGTAAATGTGCCTCAAAATTGAAACACAGTCCAGGGAGCCAGCAAGATCCAGAATTCCCCATTACCCAGTATTGTAAAGGGGCAGTAGCATAGAAATGGCTTCGTGGAACATCTAGATAGAAAGACCTTGGCTGGGGCACCTGGGTGGCTCAGTGGGTTAATGCCGCTGCCTTCGGCTCAGGTCATGATCCCAGGGTCGTGGGATCGAGCCCCGCATCGGGCTCTCTGCTCTGCGGACAGCCTGCTTCCTCCTCTCTCTCTGCCTCTCTGCCTACTTGTGATTTCTGTCTATCAAATAAATAAATAAAATCTTTAAAAAAAAAAAAGACCTTGGCTGCAGCAAGTTTACAGGAATCCCATAGTGGAAGCAGGTAAAGGTTGCCTACAACCCAGAGAAGAGCTCAATATCTATTGCTAGAGAGCTTGCCTGGGGAGGCCTGTTTGCAAATGAGGGGGAAAGAGCAACATACATGTGCTGGGGAGCAGAAGTCACATTAGTGATCTAAGTCTCAAATGATGTCACTGTGGTTGGATGTAGACAACCTGGACCAGATTCCTTTTGCCCCATCCATCTCTTACCATATTGTCCTAACACTAGGTATTCCTTTCTTAAGAACTGAGTTTGGAGGGGCCCCTGGGTTGCTTAATTGGTCAAGCCTGTGACTTGATTTCAGCGCATGATCTCAGGGTGCTGGGACAGAGCCTGGTGTGGGGGTCCACACTAGGGATAGAGTCTTGAGATTCTCTCTCCCTCTGTTCTCTCCTCCCTTGCCCCCGAACACATGTGTGCACACACTTACTCTCACTCTGATAAAATAAATAAAACACTAAAAAGAAAAAAAATGGGTTTGGAGATGTGCAACTTTATTCAGTAATAATTTAATTTGAAAAATTAAATTCCTTATACACCTTAAATTGTGACTTGGCATTCATGCCTATTACACACCAAAGTTTTGCTTTTCATCATTATATATACAGATATAATCTGTAATGTATAAACAAATTGAAGGAAGTACAGACAGAGATGGATTTCAAAGTAAGAAATCAACCAGGGAAGGACAGATGAATTCAGAATTGAAGGAAGCAATGAGCCAGACTGGAGTGAGGAGTAGGATCAACTTTAATTTAATGAACAGGCATTTTTCATAAATGGACTAGGATGTCAATTTACACTTATTTAAATAATTTTAAACAAATGTGCTTATTTCTTTGTCACCCTTTCTGGGTAGGACATCTAAAGGACACTCTTTTCTTCCCATATGTACTCTTCATCCCGTGTATGAATTTGCTCCAGACAATTATTCTAGCCCTTTCTTGAACTCATCCTGTCTATCCTACCCTTGGGATGACTTAAATATTTATATCCTCATTCCTCAACTGACCCCTAACAATTCAGGATAGGGCATCTTATTTTTGTTTTTTCAAGATGTATTTGAGACAGTAGAAAGAGAGGAAGGGAGACCATGCATGTGTGAGAGGAGAGCTTGGACCGGGATGGAGGAGAGGGACAGGAGAAAGAAAAAAAACTCAGTCAGACTCTGCACTGAGCATGGAGTCTGAGCACAGCTTGATCTCATGACCCTGGGATCATGACCTTAACTGAAATCAAGAGTCAGTCACTCAACTGACTGAGCCACCAGATGCACAGAGGATGAGCATTTTATTTTTGCATTTCTTCTAAATTCTTTGCAAAACTACCTCACCAAGTACTGACATATAATAGCATTTTCCAATGATCTTTTTTTAAAGATTTTATCTATAGAGAGAGAGCATGAGCAAGGGAAGGGAGAAAGAGAATCTCAAGCAGACTTCGTGCCGAGCAGAGCCAGATGCTGAGCTCGATCTCAAAATTCGGACCTCAATCTCAAAATCCTGAGATCATGACCCGAGCTGAAATCAAGAGTCGGATACTTAATTGACTGAGCCACCCAGGCACACCACTTTCCCATGATCTTAAACACTTTTATGTAGTCCTTAAATTTCCCACCTCAAGCTTCATTTTTATTATATCCAAATACTTTTTAGCAGTATTTGAATAATTATTTTTCTGTAGTATATTTTAAGATTTTATTTATTTATTTGACACAGAGAGAGAGAGAGAGATCACAAGTAGGCAGAGAGGCAGGCATAAAGAGAGGGGGAAGCAGGCTCCCTGCTGAACAGAGAGCCCAATGCATGGCTCAATCCCAGGACCCAGGGGTCATGACCCGAGCTGAAGGCAAAAGCTTGACCCACTGAGCCACCCAGGTGCCCCTGTAGTATGTGTTATGACCCTGTTATGAAGGGCATTTAAGCTACTTGTCTAAACTCAATTTTCTCATCTCCAGATACAAGTATTAAGAAAAATTATTCAGCTAATACTTGCATGGCACTTCCAGTGTACTGGGTTCTGTTCTAAGCACTTTGCAAATATTTGTTTGGATCATCTTCATAAGATCTCGAGTAGATAGATATTTCTCATATCCCTACTTTATGAAGAAACTATGACATGAAGAGGTTAATTTGTCTGAGGACCCACAGCTACTAAATTGTGAACTAGGAGTTGAGCCTCTGACACTTGACCATTACACAATGCTTCCTCTCCATTTAATAAAGCTTAGACTATCTGCATTTATACATTAAAAAAACTTTCTACTTTTTTTAAATTTTTTTTTATTTACTTGATAGAGATCACAAGTAGGCAGAGAAGCAGGCAGAGAGGGAGGAGGAAGCAGGCTCCCCGCTGAGCAGAGAGCCCGATGCGGGGCTCGATCCCAAGACCCTGAGATCATGACCTGAGCGGAAGGCAGAGGCTTAAACCACTGAGCCACCCAGGCGCCCCCAGAGTTTCTACTCTTAAGGTACTGACAATGTCAGTACTAACGTACTAACAGTTAAAGTGCTGCCAATTTAGTACGGATGCTTACAATCAAATGATCAATAATTTTCACCTGCTTCAACTGACCATTGAGGATCTGCCTTCAAAGACTTGACCATACATCTGGCAGATGTTGAGCCTTATTAAATGTAGATTATAAACAACTGAAGACACTAGTAGGTTTACTAACCATGTGTGCCCACTGAAAAGTTATGACTGGTCATATCAGCTCACGGGCACACATGTCTCAAAGGAGCCTGGCACTGAAGAAAACTAAGATATGAATTCGTCTTTGCCAACTGTTCCATCCTTCAATATCTCTCCCTTGCATCTACCCTTCGGACACCTCAGACAAGCACAAAGAATCACCTTAAACTTGTGCTTTGAGTGAAATTTGCCATTTAAAGTAATAATTTACATTTGCATAACACTCAACTAGTCTCCCGTCCAAGCTTTCTGACACCCAAGGTGAATTTCTGCTGGTTAGCAGACAATTAGAAAGCAGAAGGTAATAGGCTGGGATTACCTCAAGGAGTTTTGCATCTCTGTAGAGAGTGGCTTGGACTTTCCCAGTTAAGATTTTTCCACCCAAGGACTAACTAGGCCTGACCCACTTAAGAAATAGGCAGAAGACACGAATAGACACTTTTCCAAAAAAGACATCCAGATGGCTAATGGATACATAAAAAAATACTCAACATCACTCATTATCAGGGAAATACAAATCAAAACCATGATGAGATACCATGTCATACCTGTCAGGATGGCTAAAACTAACACCACCAGAAACAACAGGTGTTGGTGAGGATGCAGAGAAGGAGAACCCTCTTGCACTTATTGGTGGGAATGCAAACTGGTGCAGCCACTCTGGCTAACAGTATGAAGGTTCCTCAAAATGTTAAAAATAGAACCCTGCAATCCAGCAATTACACTAGTAGGTTTTTACCCAAAGGATACAAAAATACATATTCAAAGGGATACATGCACCCCAATGTTGACAGTAGTCTTAATAATAGCCAAACTATGGAGAAAATCCAAATCTCCACTGAGTGATGAATGGATTAAAAAAATTGTACACACACACAAGTGGAATATTATTCAGCCATCAACAAGAATGAAATCTTGCCATTTGCAACAACATAGATGAAACCAGAGTATATCATTATGCTATGTGAAATAAGTCAAAGAAAGACACAATATGATCTCACTCATATGTGGAGTTTAAGAAAGAAAACAGATGAACGCAGGGGACAGGGAAAAGAAAAAAAGAAGAGAGGGAAACAAGCCATAAGAAACTCTTAATGACAAAGAACAAACTGAGGGTTGCTGAAGGGAGTTGGACAGGGGATGGGCTAGATGGGTAATGGGTCCTAAGGAGGACATTTGTGATGAGCACTGGGTATTGTTTGTAAGTGATGAATCACTGAGTTCTACTCCAGAAACCAATATCGCACTGTATGTTAACTACTTGAAATTTAAGTTAAATAAAAAACAAGTCAAAATAAATAAAATAACATCTCAGTTGTCAAAACAACAAAAAGACTCTTCCTACACATATTGTTTCTTTGTAAAGCCCTAGATAATAAATAATTACAATGGCTTACAAATTTGGGGGGCTGATATGTATTAGGCACAATTCTGTAAACTTCACATTTTCTTTTTCAAAAACAATTCTTAGAAGCAGATGATATCAGTACTCTTTTTTTGAGTTGTGAAATTGAGGCTGGGAAGTTAACTAATTTTCTCAAAATCCATATAACTTCTCAGGACTGAATGTGTATGCCTTCATGAAGCAAGTTTGTTTTTCTATTGCTTCACAGCAAATTTCCACACAACTTAGCGACTTAAAATAACCATTTTATTTTACTCACAAATCGATGGGTCTGGAACATGGGAAGGGCTTGGCAGGATTCTTCTCTAATCCATGTGGCATCATACAAAGCAGCCCGGGCTAATGAATCTGCTTTCAGGGTGGCTTCTTCCTTCACATATCTGTTGCCTCAGTGCCCCTTGCTGTTTCTCCTCCTCCAGAGCTTCCCAATGTAGCTTGGGCTTTTCACCACACAGTGGTTTGAAGAGTCTCATTTCTTACACTGAAGCTGACTTTTAAAAGCAAGTTTTCCCAGAGAAAAGGAGCAGAAAATAGCATTCCTCTTTAACGTAGGCTGGGAACTTTTACCTTATCTTAATAATCAAAGCAGTCCAAGGCTTCCTATATTTATAGAGGGGAGATGGGCCCCACCTCTTGATGGGAGGAGTGTCAAAGCATTTGCAGCTGTAATCAATCAATAGTGTACAGCCTCTTCAATCAATCAAGCATTTGCAGTCAGGTGGTGGCTTAGGCTGGAGGCCTTTGAAGGCTCTTTTGCATGGGACAGCCCATTTGGCTTCCTTGTGTGATTGCAAACTGACGCTGGCGATTGGTTGAAAGCACGGATAAGGCTGTTGACCTGGGTTCCTACCCTATACACAATCTCACTGTGTAGATTCTCAAGCATGGTGGTTGGATTCTTAGAGAAAGTCCTAAGAGTTATCATTCCTGGAGGCAGAACAGAAGCTGCAAAGTTCTGCCTCAATCTATTGGTCAGGTTATCATTAAGAGGATCTGATTCCCAAGTAGAATAGACTCCACCTCTTCAGATGAGGCACCAACTTCTATCAGTTGCAAGGTCTTCTCATAAGGTGGGTGCCTTCTATCAGAGTGCACGCTTTTGTTTTTTATTTACCAGTTACATATTTCATGCAATGAAAGTTATGGTTTAATGTACTCATGAAGGAATGCCACCGACTAAGGGACCCTCAGCCCAGAAAGACTGAACCATAGGAAATGTCTAATATTCAACCAGCTTTGACCAACAAAAATTGCAATGTCATGATTCAACTTAAAATTTTAGGTATCTGTCAGCATTGAGATGTGTAGTAAAATAAAAACATTTTATATGAATATTTAGCAGAATCAGAGAGAAAGATTTGCTATCTTAACTTTTGGAGAAAAAAGGTCATTTTATGCTAGCTCAGAATTGCCAGACCAACATTTCTATCTTCTGCTTACTTATATCTCTTAGTCCAGATCCTTGAAGCCCTTCCTGGCATTGATTCTCTAAGTTTATGAGGCCAATGCTTATATTTGGTGAATACTTGTAAAGGCCTGCTCTCCAACCTTATCCCCATGGGAGGGAATAAGGTCAATTCACTGTGTCAATAGAAATGAAAGTGTTTCTCTTCATACCACATCTTCTATTTGACTTTCCCAGTGTTGCTCCCCACATGAAGGACCTGTCTTACAATTTACTTCTAACAGAAAAGCTTTTCAATAATAGATTCCCCTGTGAAACTCCCCACAGCTCTTAAAATGAGGGAAGGGAGCCAAACCTCCAAGCTCAAACTTGACGACTTGCTGAGGAGGTATATTTTAGGAAGGAATTATTATGTGTCAATAACTCTCTTATACTATGGTTTATATGGTATGAAACACTCAACAAATGTAAATTGCTAATAGCAGTGATATGATTATGACTATAATTCTGTCTCATTTGTCTTGCCATTACTGAGACAGTATTAATTAAAGTAACTATGTTTTCTATCTCTCACACCTCCGAAATTTTAAATATTTAATAATATATGGTTGAGACACCATAGTATCTTCGGACTCTAAGACAGCAAGTCTCATATCTTCTCAGTGAGGTTCTAAATCTTAACATTGGGGGTTTAGGGATTTTACTTGCTCTTTGAAACACAACAATCTGATAATAACACTCCTGACTCCAGAAGACCGGGGTAGACAAAACTTGAGGTGGGAATTGGAGCAAAAGATATTGTCTCTTTCAGTGGTATCCTACAGCATATTACAGGAGGGTGTGAACTCATGATATGTAAGTAGAAAAGAAAGGATGCTAACAACAGTTCTATCTTTAAGGAAGTCTGGGCTCTGCTTGGTGTTTGGGCTGAGAGACAAAACAATTTCTCTATTTTCCCAAATAGTTCACCCCTCCTTAATTATAGCTCTCAGACGAATGTTTTGTTACCATCAGAAAGCAGGCAAAGCAGGAAGAAAATAATCAGGCATTTTCCCTTAAAACACTGAATTTTAATACCGTTTTTCCTCTTGCTAACAGACCTTTCAATTTTACTTCTTACATGTTTTAAGTATGACCAATTTTACCTTTCAAGATATTATTCCTAATCCATAAAATTACACAAAAATTGCCATAAACAAGCTGACTGAAAAGGAACAATCGTTGTACATTAAAAAAAAACTAACCTTCATGTTTATAGAAATAATAAAGCCCATGCAGTACTTCTTTTAAAGATCTTGCTCTAAACAAACTGAATTATTCATGCATAGAATTGTACAGCATTAGAACACCTGTTTTCAATCATGCATAATGTAAAATCACTCATTACCTCACAAGAGCCTCTACATCTCCAGCAATCAAATGGCATTGAAACAGCAAAACAGGTGCCTGGCAGGTGGATCCAAGCAGATGTTTTTGGCTTGCGTGCCTTTTCTTGTACAGGTGTGATGATCTTGTTTTCAACTGCATAATTGCTATTTAAATAGGTAATATTTGATTCTTATGTACTTTAATATTTATTTTTGCTTCTTCAATTCCTCCCTCTTTGCCACTGCCTGGGCTTGAGGTGGATTTGAAAGCTTTGGGGATCCTGTGAGGTGGAAAGATGCCAGCTGAAGTTGCCGATCCACACAGTCTTTCACGGACTTACACGGCGACAGGACCTCCTGTTAAAAGTACGGTTTCTGGGTGAGCCCGTGGAGTTTCAGCAGCCTGGCTAACTACTGAGCAGGAAAGAAAAAGTTACTTTCCCTTGTTAGGTATCATCCCATATTTATTTAATGGCCATTTTAACCATTTATTTAACCATTTATTTAAATGGTCATATTTAACCATTTCCACTATGCATACCATGAATTTTAAACCAAGTCAATGCAAATCTACGCGTGCAAATCAGAAGGAGAAATCTCTCTTCAGCTGCCGATACACAATTTATTGAACTTCTACAAAGATAGCTCTGTGTGTATCTTCCTTGTGAGGCATCAAATGCATTTGCTTAAGCATGTTTTAGTAAAACATCTTTAAATCTCAGCTGGAAATGGGGTTTTCACTTTGTACTAGGTTTATCCAATATAAATTCACTCAAGCAGAATAAGTAATGCAGTTTTCAACAGGGGGAGTTGCAGGCACCTTACTCCCCTGTTTGTTTAGTTCTTCCTTTAAAAACAAAAGAGATCAACAGATTTATCAGTGAAAGGGGCTGTATTGAAAGATGCAAAGATGGGCAACTTTATTTCTGAGGACAGGTGCAGCATGAATTTGTGTGGTGTTCAATTCACGCTGTCATTCTCTGAAAATATTGTCCCTGTTTTTCATAGGTTTACAATGAGTTAGGTTGCCAGAGTGGAATTACAAGTCCACTCTGCTCACATAGGTGGAGGTTTAGGCACGCATCTATCTCAAAAACTAAAGTCACCGTCACGCCAGGCAAGTGCACACACAGACCATACCAAGAGCAAAATATATCTCTGACACGTTACATTACACCACTGGTATTTTGGATAAGCTATGAAAAATATCCTAATATTTCTATGTAAAGAGAGCAATGTTTGCAGTTGTCCAAATACTGTATCAATCCCATTACAATTTCTAAGTATCTGGATACATGAGATCATTCATGAAGACCAAAGACCCAGAGATGGTTACCTCCCCTTTCCCTTTTCCCCAGATAGTTTGGCTCTGTGTAGATGGGGCTCTGATATTAGTTACCTATGTAATGCCCTTTCAAATAAAAATACTCTAAGATGGATGACGAGATAAATAAGATTGTGGCTATTTTACCACCTAAAGTGTTAGAATTATTTCTACTAATTTAATGGATTTTTAAAGTCATATCAGAGAGTTAAACCACAGGCCTTACATTTTCACCTAAGAATTGGTATCTTGCTGTATGAATGATCATAACTTTCTCTTGAGGTTGATCTCTAGCATAAATAAAATGAAAATAAAATGTCTGTTGCAGCATGTAATAAGCCTGTAGATCCAAGTCTTTCCTATCTGTTACATTTATTCTACTTATATATGAGCCATTGATATGTTATTACTATAAATTATTTTAGCACTTCCTCATGATTAAAATCTGATTCCAAGAATTAATCATCATCATAATCATTCACAATCACTACTAACACACCATTACCACCATTTATTGGAAGCCTACAGTGGGCCAAACATGATATTAAAAACTTTACATGCATTATTTAAGTACTATGCTGTATTATACATACTATGTACTTTATGTTATCTTTACAATTTTTATTATTTGAGTGTATTTAAAATATCCAACCTGCCAAAGTCAGAGAATATGAAATCCATTGTTAAATTTTGGTTTCAAATTCTTTCTCAGTGTAACTAATTTAGGCTTGTCAGGTAGGATTCTGAATTTTAAATACCGGAGGAGCTGGATATAAATTTGATACGACACTCTATCATATCCCAGTATGTGGCATTGACAGAATAAAGCCAAACTAGTTCTAAAGAAGATATTTTCATAACATTTCCAAAAAGCTTCTCAAATATAAATGTTATCCTAGATATGGACCCACTCTATTTTTAAGTGTGTGTATGTGTGTGTGTGTGTGTGTGTGTGTGTGTGTATCTCATATACTTGCTGTTAGTAATCCATTTTTGTTTTTAAAAATACAAATACATACTTAGGGATTGACTCTATGCAAGCATGTGCTTTTCCTGGACTAACTTGTACTTTTTAATACAAATAAAAACAACATTCTAGAGGCGCCTGGGTGGCTCAGTGGGTTAAAGCCTCTGCCTTCAGTTCAGGTCATGATCCCGGGGTCCTGGGATCGAGCCCCACATGGGGCTCTCTGCTTAGCAGGGAGCCTGCTTCCTCCTCTCTCTCTCTCTTTGCCTCTCTCTCTGCCTACTTGTGATCTCTCTCTGTCAAATAAATAAATAAAATCTTTAAAAAAAAAGACAACCCAACA
Source organism: Taxidea taxus jeffersonii (assembly GCA_003697995.1). NCBI lineage: Eukaryota > Metazoa > Chordata > Mammalia > Carnivora > Mustelidae > Taxidea > Taxidea taxus. The sequence continues at coordinate 34,247 of RCUC01167366.1, read as the reverse complement.
TTCTATATCATCTGTAATTAGGTAGCAATAGCAACTGAGAGAACACTAAATATAGGCATTAATTACAATATAATTGAACAAAATATCTATAATGAAGATGTAGAAGGTAAGGATATTTTTAACTTGAAAAATACCAAAATTTATTTAGAGGTAAATTAGAAAAGGTAGGAAAATAGAATAGATAAGACATGTCAAGAAAGGTCCCAGGAATGTGGAGCTTCAGTAAAATCGAAATTTGGGACAACGGGTCATCAAAAGCCAAATAGCTACATGGTGACTTTAACAATAACTCATTACTGGTATTTTTTTGAAACTTTTGAAGTGTCTCTTAAGTACATTCCCCGAATTCGTCCTGACTTTTTCCACTATACACGATTTTATCATTCTATCATTTACATTCTTCTACATGTGTAGAAGGTGTGTAGAAGTGTCAGGGCCAGCTGACACTGAAATGAACTGGTGCAAACATATGAGGTTGGATGCCTCACAGGAGGGGTGATTGAATTATTACAGAATTCTGCCAAATAGAAGGAAATGAAACCACAGTGAAAAGCAAAGTAAAAAATTAAGAGTTCAGGGATGAAATATTTTACATTGGACATTAAATTGTATTTCCTGGAAAGAGATAAACAAATTAAACAAATGAAACATTTAAATAAATACTAATGAATTGTTTCCTTTCAAAAGAAATTTGTGCCCTGGAGTCTATTTGGAGATAGTAAGGATTGTGGTCAGTAGCTTCCACAAAATACCTAGTCTTTGAGGTAATTTCCATGCTTCACTAATCACTCTTTTCACCAAAGATTACAAAAATAACTTGTAGAATAACTGCCTGCTTGCTGTGTTCCTTTCCTCCTAGCCTGCTTTAAAGGAGTCTCAAGGACACCCTTTTTCCATTGAGGTAGAGAATAGCAGGAGAAAGAAATACCCCAGTATATACCGAGAAGGTGTCAAAAATGGATATCAACCTCATCTACTTAGAAGGAAACCAATGTCCAGAAGCAAGTCATAGCTAAGAAAACTAGATGAATTTATTTTTCTAGAAAATACTTCACACAGAACATTGAGGAGAATAAGATAAAGAGACAAGGAAATATTCAAAGAAAATAATTTCAATCTCTTCAACTCACACACTATAAAGCTACGATATTCCAGGATTTTTCATCAAAACATTTTTGAGGATACATCCACCAAGAGCCCCAGTCCCAAAGAAGACCTGTGTTAACAGTACAATCTTAATTTTAATGGAAGTCTGCTACCAAGCAAAATTTCCTTACGAATCTACTATAAAAGGCACAAAAAATTTAAAGAATAAAATTATTAAAGATAGTTGTTTTAAAATATGAAAAATATTTTTAAATATTTTAAAATTTAAAAATATTAAAATATTTTATGGTTGAGTACATTTTGAAGAAGTTGAAGTTGTTGGTCCACTTTTGATTGATACATATATGACCTGGTTACCCTTGCTCAAGTGTCACAGGCCTCTATCTGCCATAGAGAATCTCTTTAATTTGTGATAACTGCAAAACTGGGTCAGTTTTCTGGTTCTTCTCCTTGTAACTCTATGTAAATGTCCTGAGCTTTCCAAAGTTGGGACCCTTCTCCATGTATAAGGCTTTGAAGATAAGTGTCCACAGGGTCTCCTGTTTCATTCATTCTTTCATGCCACAGTTTGCATTTCCCATTGTCTATTCTATGACTCAGTTTCCCCAAACCAGTGAAGTGTTCAGTGTTTCTCTCTCTTGGTCAATAATGAGTATTCATGAATTTGTACCACTAGAACTGAGTAATTTTCCATATGTTTGTAGTGCTACAGTCTTTTACTATATCCTACAGATATAAGGTCATGTGCTTTTCTACATTATCCATATAAAAACGCCTTTTGAACCACTGAAGAAGGTCAACATTTTTCTTTACTTATTTTCATAAGAATTGTTTCTCAACATCTATTCTCTTGAAACCTGCCTTTAGAATCTTTATGTCCTGAGTAAATGAGTTTTCCAAATTTTGGAAGATGTTTGCTTTCTTCAAAGCTGGGGGACTTGCAAAAACCTGTTCATAAACTAAAATAAACTCCAGGTCATGGATTTTCAGCATCAGCTAGAAAGCCAATGATCTGGGACAGCATATCATGTCAACTCAAATTATGACTGGAGTAAAATGCACACTAACTACAGTATTGAGCTATCTTGGCCCATTTCTTCAAGATTCTAATAACTGTCCAGTTCATCATATGTGTTGCTCTTCTCCCTTAGTCCCCATTTTTATCACACCTGGATATGAGGTCCCAAGCAATTGTTTGAAAGTAATTTGATCATTCATAGTGGACCATTTGAATGGCAGCAGGAATAGATTTTTACCAATCCATAAACAAGTGGTAAATGTTTGATAAGTTCAGTGTAATATGATCATATCTTCTATCTCGCTCATATTAGTAGACATTCTGTCTAAAACACTTTTATTTATTCTAAAGTAGTGGCTGACTTTCAAATGAAAGAAAGAAAATTGACTAAGGTAGTAAAAATAGTGTAATGAGATGGTTCAAATGGTCTTGTAAGATTTTAAAGTTTCTCAGTTATCATTTTGAATATCAAGTCTTATTCTATTACATATGGGCAGACAGGAGGTTAAAGTAGATTTATACTTGGTAGAATTCCATGGCTATATTTTTTGCTTTTAACATTTTGGCAAATAATTAAATTAATATATTGTGTTTTCTGTCTAAGGATTCTTTGTTGAAAGAAATTGTTCATGTTCTTACATAAAACATGTTTCTGCATGCAATTATCAGTCATTTTTACGATGGGCACATGTAAATTTTCATTCATTTTGGACTGTGTAAGGCAGCATTCAATAAAATTAGTCAGTTGAATTAAATTTACAGGAAAAAGCTAAGATTTTTTCACTTAAAATCTTATTTCATGTTGTACTGAGTTAATATTTCTTAATTCAGACCAAAATTAAATTTAAAAGCTTTATGAAGGTAATGAAGGAAATGTTATTTTGAAAAAACTTTCTTTTTCCCTAAGTACTTTATAAAGTTTCATTTAAAATCAATCATACATTATTTAGACATTATTTATCATTTTATTTTTTTGTTAATCTGACTATCTATAATATCTAATATCTTTAATACTATTCAAAATATATAAATACCTTGTGTTAATGTTATTCCCTATGAATAGTTACATAAGAAAAATAAGATGAATAGTTCTTACTTAAAAGTCATTAAAGTAACTGTATATGCAACTCAAAACTATATAAGCATTAATTATCAGGAATACTCACATATTTAAGAATTTAAAGTTGTTCCATTGTGTTTTGGAGTAAAGAAATAGAAAAATGAGTTTCTTCTTGGTAAAGTGAGAGTAGTAAAGGGTAAAAGGTAAAGGGTAGTGTTTAATACTACCATAATCAATTTATCTAGTTAACTGAATAACTATGTACATTTTCCTGTGTGTGTAATGAACCCGAGAGAAAATACTGACTCAAAATAGCAGCTCTAGTGAGGTACTAGAGGTCAAATATTAAAAAACTTTGTTTAGTAAGAGGTAATATAATATCACATTCAACAGTCAAGAAAAATGTACTGAGTGCAATTGCTTTTGCATCAATGTTTCAGGAACTTGTGATATATCACTGGACAAAATGATTATGCCTGCCTTCATGAGACTTAGAGTCTAGCAAGAAGAGACAGAAAATAAAAATCCAAACGTAATAAGTAAGCAGATTACATGGCCTGTTAGAAGGTGGTCAGTGATACAAAAGAATAAAAGCAGAGCAAGGTAGGGAGGCATGAGGCCACAGAGTGTAGGGTGTACAGTACAATATCAAATGGGGTCCTCAGTGCAGGTCACCCCATTCAGGAGGAGATGTCTGAAAGAAGTCAAAGAAATTGACAAGGGAGAAATCTAGGAGGATGATTTTCCAGGAAGAAGAAACAGTGCCAAGGCCATTGGGGAGAAGCAGGAATGCCAGCACAGCTAAAGCATAGTGAGTGGAGAGGAGGACTGCATGAGGTTACAGAGATAACAGGGGTCAGATTTTTTTTAGGTCAGTGTCAGCAAACTTTATTGCAAAGAGCCCAATAGTAAGTATTTTAGGCTTTGCAACCCACATGGTCTTTGTTGCAACTGCTCAATCCTACATATGGAGGGCCAAGTCAGTCACCAGCAAAGCATAAATGAATGTGAGTGGCTATAATCCAATTAACTTTATTTATAGAAACGGAAAGTTAAATTTCACATAATTTTCGATATTATATAGTATAAAACATATTTTAATTGTTTAAAAATATAATACTAGGGGCACCTGGGTGACTCTGTTGGTTGGGCAGCAGACTCTTAGTTCCAGCTCAGGTCATGAATATAGATAGGGTCCTGGGATTGAGCCCTGCATCAGTCTCCATGCTCAGTGGGGAGTCCACTTTAAGATTCTCTCTCTTCCTCTGCCCCCCCACCTCTAAAATAATGTGTGTGTGTGTGTGTGTGTGTATACATGTATATGTGTATATATATATATATATATATATATATATATAAATAATTCTTACCTTATAAGCTATTACCTATTACCCTATAGGCTATTAAATTGTGGTGGGCAGATCTGGCATGCAGAATTGCAAACACTTGATGTGTCATCTTTGGTCATTGTAAGGACATTGGTTTTTACTGAATGAAATGGGTGAAATGAAGTTTTAGTGTGCAATTTTCAGCAGAACAATGGCATGATAGGACTTACAGCTTTCAAAGATTACTTGGGTGGCTGTGTTAAGACAAAGTAAGGGGCGAGGATAGAACTAGGGAGACTTGTTAGGAGGCCAATAGAAAATCCCAAGCAAGAGATGATGGAGGCTGAGACCAAGGCAGTAGTAGTGGAGGAAGGTGGAGACAGGTGGTCAAATTCTAGACCCATTTTGAAGGAAGAGTCAATAGCCATCCTGACTATTTATGTATAAGGAATGTAAACTAAAAAAGAGGCATGGAGGTTTCCTCCAGAGCAGAAAAAATAAAGACATTAGGGTCACATTAAACTTGACCTAAACCCCACTGAACAATAATGTGATATCAGGCAAATTACTTAACTCTCTCATGACTTAGTTTTCTAAGAGAAAAATAAGGACAATAATATCTAACTTACAGAGCAAGTCAAAGTGTAGAGCAAATACCATGTAATGGTAACACTGAACTATGTAGGCATGTGCTTCAACACTTGTCACAACAAATTCTCCTACCACCCAAAAAGGCAGGTCATTTCATGTTTATTGTGGACTACCCAAGCTCACACTGTGGTGCCAGCTGCTTGTTACAGGGCTGTTTGAAACTCATTCCACCTGACTCCAGAAGGCTTGCTTTTAACCCTTTATGCTATATTGCCTCCCTGAAAAAAATGTCTTTATATTTCATAAATAATAAGCAAATAACTTATATATTTATTATTTCATAATAATAAGCAAATAATTTATTTAACAGGCAGAAGCTATCTTAAAATCAGATATAATAGGTAAGAGGCTAGGAAAGGGGAGCAAAAATAATAACTAATCACAACACGGTATTTACCTGGAATAAAAGGATTATAATAAGGGGCAAAGGAAAAAAATTAGGAAAGAGAAATTTTAAGGCAAATAGAAGTTCACATTGGATCTTGATGATCCATGAAGACAAATTTTCCTCCACAGTAAAACCAGAAAATACAAACACATTCATTCATCCAATACATATTTTGCAGAGTCAAGAATGATGGCTAAGGGAAGCCTCGGTGGCTCAGTTGGTTGAGAGTCTGCCTTCGGCTCAGGTCATGATCCTAGGGTCCTGGGATGGAATCCCACATCGGGGTCCTTGCTCGGCGGAGAGCCTGCCTCTCCCTGTGCCTGCTGTTCCCCCTGCTTATGCTCTCCCTCTCTGACAAATAAATAAATAAAATCTTAAAAAAAAAAAAAAAAAGATGGCTAAAACTTAGCCATGTAAGCAAACAAGCTAGATGTGGCATTTGCCCTCTTGTAGAACCCATCATTAGGGAGTAATCAGGACTAATTTCAGTGGGGTGAAGAGAACCTCAGTACACCTCTCCCAAAAAATCAGAATCATAGCCACATAATTCAAGACTTACAGAGAAAGAGCATAATTGATTGAAGTTGCAACAGAAATTCTGTTTGCTATTTTCTTCAAGAAGTGTTCAAAAAAAGAAAGAAGGAAACACTAAATATTAAATTGATTGCATTCTTATTAGTCACTTCTCAAACTGAAATAACTCTCTGTAAAAGGGTGCTGCTTTCTCCCAAATTGTTAGAGCCACAGACATTAACCAATGCTGAGGGAGTAAGGAGGCAGAGGAGAAGATAAACTAGCAAGCGCAGTTATGGTAAAGAAACCATTCTCTTGGGGCACCTGGGTGGCTCAGTGGGTTAAAGCCGCTGCCTTCGGCTGGGGTCATGATCCCAGGGTCGTGGAATCAAGCCCCAAATCAGGCTCTCTGCTCTGCGGACAGCCTGCTTCCTCCTCTCTCTCTCTCTCTGCCTCTCTGCCTACTTGTGATCTCTGTCTATCAAGTAAATAAATAAAATATTCAAAAAAAAAAAAAAAAAAGAAAGAAACCATTCTCTCAGAGTACATGTATTGATGGAAACTGAATTTGGTTAATAATCGAAAATATGAAGGGGTGCTTGGGTGGCACAGTCAGTTAAGCCACCTCTTTGTTTTCGGCTCAGGTCATGATCTCAGGGTCCTGATAGCTGCATGAAGGGCTCCATGCTAAGTGCCTAGAGTCCGCTTAAGACTCTCTTTCCATCTCCCTCTGTCCCTCCCCTCCCCGCATGTGCATGCTCTCTCTCTCTAATAAATAAAAAAATCTTTAAAAAATAATAAGAGAAAATATGAATATCAATGAGTATATGGCAAAAAAAAAAAAGAAACCCTTGAGAACGATATGAAGGATGAAGAAACACACTTCTGAATATTCTATATTTTCATTTATTCTAGATAAAATATATTGATCTCTACGGGAACATCGACAAGAATAAAGAAAATATCTTGAAGAAAAGAATACCCCATCAGACCCATCTCTGTAGTAGAAATATGCACAGTTTCAGCTAAATTCTTTGTTTTATCCTTACAATCTCACATCCTGAGCCAGGCATGTCTCGGGTGCTGTCATTCCCTGTGCACCTAGGATTGCCTGCTGCCTAGTGACAGTACCTCCTTGATGAGCAGGCTGGGGCCAGTCCCAGGCAGCTCCCCTTTCAGCCTGACAGCTGCATATCCCAGGTGGTCTGACATTTGAGATGGAGGCTGTGGATAAGATTGAAGGTGTTTTAGGGGAGAAGTAGGCTGTGAATAACACCAAGACTTCATCCAGATGGAATCACTCATGAGACAACCTGAGATACTCTATTACTGTCCATATGTCTTCTAGGTCTCCAAAGGCCAGCCTCCATTGATTTATTAGAAACCCACTATTTATGTTTTTGGCTCATCTCACAACAGACTATGTTGAAGGATTTATCAGAGATGCTGCTGTTTCTAGCGGTTATTGGAGTTTTATAAGTTCTTTTAAATAAAACAGCCTCCATAAATATCCTAGTAAACATCAGACAGTAAAGTAAATATTTGGGGGTGAGATTCAGTCGATTTCCTCTTAATATACACCACCTTTTTACAAGTTTCCTTCTAAGTGTAGCCCCACAGTAAAACCTTTTACGGAGCATACCTATTTTAGGTAAATAAATAAATATGAGACTCCAAAGAAATCAAAATGACTAGATACTGTTAACAGTACTGCTTAAACACTACTTTCCCTTGCAGATAAACCTTGGAAGAGTTATTTCATTGTTTTACCAGCTGTTATTAGTGTATCTTATTTATAGATGGTTCTTTGAGGGACTATAGTAATATAGCAAAATATCAGTTATTTCATCACACTGGTGAATTTAATGAACCTGAAGGTGTGTGTTATTTTAGCACTTGCTATAGCTCCTGTGAAAACCCAGTGGTGCTAAAATCTGTAAACCTGTCATTGCTTAAGTAATAACTTTGTTAAAAGCATCTTCATTTAACTTACTTTAGCTCCTGCAGGATGTAGGTCTTATTTTATCAGTGCAGAGAGTAGGTGTTTCAAACCCAAAACACTTATTGTAAATATAATTAATTGTAGTTCATTAATTTATTCTCAGTGTTATTGCTTTTATTTTAATGCTTAGGTTAAATTAAATATTGTCTGGAATCTCAGTACCCATTTTCAATTTTTTACAAACTCTTAGTTTATATCGAATTTCTGTAGATACAGAAGTAAATTTTAGTCTGCACTAACGAAAATGTTCATTTTAATCTCTGATACTTCTTTATGCAAGGCACAACACACTCATTCCCCTCCCCTAATACACTGTAGATTTTTTTAAAGTGCGTTTTTGTTAATCTGCTTGGAATGAATTTGAGTTTATTCTTGCCTTTTAAAAATATGAAGAAAATTGGATATTGATGGTAGGTGTTCAGAATTATCAATCAATTTTTACATGAGCACATCTACAATTATTGAAATGCTGGCAATAAAAATGGGAACTCCCTCCCATTTAGAACTACTCATGGAAAGAGAGAGAGCAGGGAAAAGGGAGAGGGAGAATCAGAGACAGAGGCAGAGACAGAGAGAAGATGAAAGAGGATAAAAACTGTAATTTATATGATTATAGCCTTAAGGCCAAAACAAACTTTCTATAATTACCTAGACAGGCCAACAGCGAGGTATATGATAAAAGCTATATGTTAGCAACCACTTTGAAATTCTTGGCTAATTGCAATAATGCAGTCAGTAAATACTGACACATATTACATAACCACATAGAGAAGAACATTATAAAAGGTATTGATGGCCAACCACTGTTTTATTGCTGAGTGAAATTAGTTAAAAAGCTACTAGCCTGATAGGTAAATGAAGATTTGTATCAAATTGTCTGGCCCCAAAAGGTATCAATAGAATTACAGGATAGATAATAAGTCCATGTGGCAATAAGTAGAACCCATCAAAGTAGTTTTATTTCTGAATCTAGTATTTTTAATACAATTTTATAAGGTCATGAAATTCTTGTTTGATTTATGTTAAAGTCTTAGAAAATTGATAGTTGATGTTCACCTCTACAAAAAAATCCCCAACTTAACTTGAATTATAGTGCTTTAAAATATAATATCAAACTGATTATTATAATCATCAAAATATTTTTGTAAAATGCAAAATAAAAGTGTAACCCTGTTATTCAGCATTCCTTTCCACTCCTTTAATTATAAATGTTGCTTTTAAATTTGGGGCTAGAAAGAGTGAAGAGCAGAGATACATCAAGAACTACAACAATTTCTTGGGTTGTTTCCAGTATTAAAAATAATACCAAATTTAAACACTGTTTTCTATTTAATGATGTTTGTCTTTTATTTATTTATTTTTAATGATGTTTGTCTTTTAAATGAAGATTTTTAGAATTACTGATGTTCAGATTTTTTGAAGTATACATCATTCAAATGATATCATATTTAAATATGTAGTGAAAAAACTAGCTTTAAACTTGCATAGAATCGCTTCTCGGTCTTTTGGCTAAGATCAAGTGTAAACTTGCATAGATACCATTGCTGATATTCTGTCTCTTTTTGTAATGTATCTATTTCTAAGAACTTTTTAAGCAATTCAGTTAATGTTTATATGTCTTGTATACATGACATTTTTAATCAGAATATTAAACAAATATGTTAATTTTTGTTTGGTCTGACAGTATAGTTTATAAATAATAACCAGACAAGAGATTACACAATTGTATCTTTCAATAAGATGCACTTTAAATGTACATTAAAGTTAGAAAAATTAAATGAAATTCACACTTATATCAAGGATTTTTTTAATTAAATCTATTGGTTGTTGGTATCTGTGAACTCTTAAGAATAAACACCTGCAGTGTTTTATTATGTAAAAAGGTGGTTTAATTGCATCATATTTATCACAGACAAATCAAGCCCTATTCAGAAGATAATAATGACACAGTAATTGGATCAGTAATTGGTTCAGGATGATTCAATATTGTACTAATAATCATAAATACTGCTGTCTTCTGCTTTGATACAGGGCTGACGTGCTAATATAGATTGGATTTAGAGCAATAAATATTAGTGAACTGGATCTAGTAATAATGTCTAGACCTTTAGTTTGGCTATGCTGGCCAGAAACAGGTATAAAACAGATGCAAAACTTGGAAATACATGAATCTTAAGTTATGATGTAAATTCAGTCAATGTACTTTATTTGCTTTTCTTATCCATTCATCTCTGAAACTAGTATCTTTAATACAGAAGTGGAGGGGAGGAGAAATAAAGACATTTCCTTATTTTTCTTGTAAAAGTGATCATTTTGTGGGAGCAGTGTAGTTCTTACATTTGACCAAGCCTGGTTACCATGGATGATGTGACATGATGACCTGGTGGGCGAAATTATTCATGTGCCAGTCATGTAATGATGGATAAGAAAATCATTCCCATTACCACACTGTGTTCAACAGACACTTGGCGGTTAAACAGGACTATTTCTTAGCCAGTATGGTGGCAGCCTTTCACTGAGAGCCAAAGGAGAGGGAGGCTCATTATGTAGGAAACAATGATCCTTATTCACTCAACATGGAAACTTGCCTTACAAGAGCACATTGGACAGCTCTGGGCTGGAACAAAAATGCCATATCCCCTTTTATCAATGGAGCAGAAACCCAGGATCAACATGCCTGGCTTGGAATGCTGCCTACTGGTGATAGAAATGGATATATTCAGGCATTTGTTTATTTATGATAATTTCTATGGATGGTGGTGTGAGGGGGTGGGGGTTGCTTACTGTCTACCTCTGCTGGAATAAGTCTGTTTTGTGGGAGAAGGAGGGGGCAGCTCACAGGTGCCAATAAAGAATGTAACTATATAGTCTTAACTCTGAAGATAATATGAAGTCATATGACTACTGGAGACAACTAATTAGATATGTAATGTTGACCTGATAATGGAAGAATTTTTTTTCTATTATTTTTAACCTAAACATAGGATAATGGCATGCAGAATATCTATGCCCAGGACCAAAAGAATGTCATAGGCTACGTATGGAAGCAATGTTTCCTGGTAAAAAAACTCGAACATAATGACGCATTTCCTAAGAATAATAGAGGATGATGGGACCAATGAATCTATAGAGGATTTTGACTGTCCTGTTACCCATCTCTTGCTTCTGGATTTTGTTATTTATACAATGGGAATCTGAAATGGAATTTACTCTCCAATAGGCATTATGAAAAAAATGAATATAAATCTTATCAAATCTATTATTTATACAAATGCTCCAGGATGAGTATTGAGATTCTTGCACATATTTTATCTCTCTTCTAATTATTTAAAGAATCTTTGAAGGCAGGCACAGAGTGGAATGATTATTTTCTCATTGCCAAAGTCAGGCAGGAAGCACAAGTGGATGACAGCATGTTGGAGGAAAAAAGAGCCAGAAAATATCATATTGGTGTCCTCGAAGAGATTTTATATAACTCAATAATTCTCATTCAAGGGAACTGGCTTCAAGTTATACTGAGATTCTCAGTCCTCCCTCTTCATGCAAGGTATGGATGACACAATTTTCTCAGCATATACTCAGTTGAGTATTTCTAATGGCATCCATGTTGGTGCTATTTTCCACGTAGGCATGGAGGGATGTCTTCATCATTTGCAGGAGTCTGGGGTTACTGCCAAAGGCAATGATCCAGCTCCACAGGCAAGGGAAATAGATAATTTTGGTTCCTGAAGCAGCATTGTGTCCAGTAACACCTGAGCAGTGAAAATCCTGTGGTGTCTTCATTCAAGAGCCAGGAAATTCCATGTGTTTATGGAATCAAGTTCTCTCCTAAGTGGAGTGACTGTTTATTGTTAAGTACCCATGAAAGGAAATCTGTAGTCAACTAGCTGCCAGTCATACATTCACCATGCATCTCTGCCCCAGTGGCTCCAATTCTGAACCAACTGCTCAGGAGTTACAGGATAACTAATTTACTTGGTCCTACGTCTTCCGGAAACTATGTGTGTAGTTGTGGTTCAATGGTTTAGTGATGCGGATGAGGGGAATGCACTGCACTTCAAATCTCTCATTACACCTTAATTAGGACCCAGCTAGAAATATCAATGTTTTAACAACTGTAGCAGACAAGGTTTCTTTTCTTCCTTTAATCGCTTTTTGTAAAGCAGATTGACGTTGTTATTGTTGTTGTTGTTGTTGTCATTGTTGTTTCTTTTTCCTCCGGATTGAGGATCCACAGCTAAGTACTTTAACAGAAGAACTAAGGCTGTGGTCTTTCAGTTCTCATCCCCAAATTAGTCAGAGACAGTGTGATACATGTAACACTAATCATAGAACATATATTGTTGAGGAGTAACAAATTTATAATTATGAAGTTTTTGTTGTTCTTCAATAATGTTTTTTCAGTGTTTGTGGATTTTTTTTTAAAGCAGGAATTTTGCCCGGAAGCAAGTCATATTTTTTTGTTTTATTTTGTTTGTTTGTTACTTAGCAAATTCTCAAGTAATTTTAAAAATTTCACATTTGTTTTTACCTTAGAAACTTGCCTTAGGACCACCAGTTACCAGTGTTCTTAACTTACCTGAGTAACTTCCTCTGTGAGGTACAAATTTGTTGCAGAAAATTCATCTGAGTGTTTGTAACATCTGTATCATAAATAATAAAAAACTACTTTTTAGGTGCCAGTATAGTAAAAGTCTTTACAGCAAAATAGGGATAACATCTTGTTTTACTTATTTACAATTATTTAAATATTTACCTTTTGCCAAAACAAGATTATAATAAATTTCCAATTAACAGCAAAGTACAATTAAATCATTACTTCAAAAATCCACCTTTAAATCAAAGAAAGAAGACAAACATACTAAAATTTAATCTCTCCTTTGGGGCAGGAGACAGCTTACAGGTTCTAGTCAGCCAGCTAAATGACAGTCAGAAGAGATCATGTGACAGGGGTCTAAAAACTAATTAATCTCCATAAAGCTGTAAGTGAGGTAGGTAAGATGACTTGAAATCTGATTACATTATTGCATTTGAGGGGAGAAAATGCAGCATGTATTTTTCATGTTGATTTTAACCACCTGAGCCCTTAATGACGTTTTGTACCTTGGAAGAAACCTCATATTTCATCCATATTTAAAAAGAACTACAAAGATGCTACCATCATTAGTATATGATTTACACATTTGGTGTAAATAATATGAAAATAAATCATGTAGGATGCCTTTGTAAAGTTTTCAAAGAATAAGTAATTCTTTGAAAAGTAGATTCATTGTAAAAAGAGCAGCTGTAAATCCTAAGAGTAAAAGAAATTGACAAAGATATGTAAAGGAAATAATAATTTTACTATTCCTACCCCTATTTCCATAAAAATCAAATGATTAGGTAGTATATTTTAGCTATTGGACATTTATGTGCTACATTTTTATTCATTCTAAAGTTAAAATCCTATTCAAAATTATTCTGAAAATTGATTAAAATATGGTATTCTCTACTGCTTCCATTATTCTAGTCACACACAACATATATAAACACTTTGAATGTTAGAAGGATTCATTCAGAATCCCATGGAACCTTCTTGTCTATTTCACAGCTAATTTTTTTTTTTTTACTGTTTTAACATTTAAGTAAAAGAAACTTCCAAGCAATGGTTCTTTAAACACACCCTCCTTTTATCTGCAGAAGAACAAGGATTATAGAATAATAATTTGGAACATTATGTCTGGAATGCCCTGAAAATAATCCTTATTAGATTGGAATGAGCCCTGAAAAGCGTGCCTGCAGGGGTGAGGGTATGAGTATATGTGTGTAATAGAAAGTAAGAAAGAGACAGTGATTTGTCTTTTTATTAATTAGCATTATCAATCATAAATTATACAAATCATAAACAGTCTGCAAAAATTTTATTAAAAAATTGTAAGTGCTGCATTTGGCTAAAAATATAAGCCAGGGAATTTATTACTCTGAGGTAAACCACTGCATACTGAACACAGAGAGAGTTGGCAGGCAGAATATGTTCTATACTTTGTTTTATTAAAATTATAATTATTTTTATAATAACATTAATGAATGTGTAAAGAGACTGAATCATGAAAATAGAGTACCTCTCATCGAGAATCTGAAAACACTTTAGAGATGAAAGACTCTTTCTGCCCTATATTTTACATGAACAAAGTTTTTGTGAGTTAAGGTATATTCACTATTTGAGGACAAAGGTATCATTTTTCATCTTGTCAAAAAAACTAAGAGCTACTCAAGTTCTTCCCAGTACGCAAACTTCAGAGGAGCCATAAAGAGTGGGTATAATTTAAGATTCAGAAGATAAGAAATACCTTTTGCTCCTTCAGTTTTCTTGTCTCTAATCTCCTTAAGGTGAATGTGCTTGTATACAGACTGCTGCACACGCAGAGATGCACTTGTGCACCCGGTGAGAGGAGGAGCCCTGAAGAAACTCTAGAGGTGCCTGGATGAAGCAGAGTGATGGCAAATCACAGGATCCGGTGTCCAGAAGGAGAGCCACTCCATCTCTTCCAACCTCTACCTTCACACCCATCTAATCTGCTCTGTGTCCTTTCCTATTATCCTCTATCTTTCCACTTTGCCTTTAGATACAGAACATGGAAAACCTTTTCCCTGACCTGAATAAGCATTTATGAGCAGTTACTTCCTGAGTTCGGTGAATATTTTTAGACCTTAGAAAGCACTGTGGTTGTAACTTTCTATGAATGATGATATCAGTTAAAATCTTATTACAAATATTTAAAATGATCACTGCTTCAACATCCCAAGTCTGAAGATTTGCAGCATTAAGGGAACTCTTGCTAATGGGTTAACTAATCAATATCCGTGGTTAAAGCTGAAAGGAGGTCAAGATGAAAACTGGAAAATTCTGAAAGTTTGTGTCAAGAATTTCTAAAATGTTTTAAATGCAAAATAATTCACAAAAATATTATTTTAAATTGTTTTGAAGAATGTTTAGTGGGATCTAAGGGCATAGTCTATGGTACTGTCTGTGAAACTCTAAATTCTAATCAGAATTTTGTTCGATCAGGTCATGATATAAGGCTGCCTGGTCATTCTCACCAACTGCATCACAGAAAAAGTATATGAGCCTATGCACAGTCAGTTCTGCCCTTACATATCAAATACACAAAGCTTAACACCCAGGGTTAAGAAAAAAGGGATGGCAAGGAATGAAAAAGTTAAAAAGGAGAATTCAAAGAAAAAGTGGATGTGATCCTCTATCCTGATATTTTTTCCCTCAACTTTTTTTTATGCTCAATATTACAGAATTGTTCAGCAATTCAAAAAAATCCTGAGACCAAAAAATGTGTCAACAGTATAACATATTGAATGTTTTTGCTGCTTCAAAGTGTACCCTCAAAGTCTTGTTTTTTTAAGCAGTAATTTGTATAAGTGGCATAAATTGTCAACTCCTCTGCAATCGTGACTTGAATTTTGTTTGGGTTCTGCAATGAGGTTTCTTCTTTTACTTCCTTTCTGTCTGTCAAGGTATTTCCTAACACATCTGAAATTTGGGGTTAAATTGAGACCTAGTTTGACAATTGAGGTCCAGATTTATGAAGACCAAGACTCCTCCTGCATAGTTTGATTTGAGAGTGAGAGAGTATGTGTGTGTCTGTGACTATTTCTGTACTTATTTTTTTCATCATATCTACTTATTTATAGACAAAACATTAGATAAAAATCTATTTTGAAAACACTTTAATAAGAAAAATAGTAGACAAATTCTCATTTTATATAAAAGCCACTTCAACTATTAATCATGATTACAGAAAATTCCCATTGGGACAGGATATCATTTAACTTCCAAAAACTAGAGGCAGTGACAGCACATTTTTTTTTAAAGCTCTCGTATGTAATAATTTTGTGTAAAGAAAGATTGTACAACCTAATCTTTGAAAGACCTAAAATTACCAATCAAATATACATAACCTATTTCATTTGTGAAGGTCTTGATTTTATATATTATTTTGGCTTCATTTTAACAAATATACTTGCCATAATGAAAATAAACGTGCTGAAGTCTCGGAGGTCTGAGACAAGCTATAACACATTTCTGCACCACAGGGTGGGCTCGTGGGATACCTACTGAGAAAATGCATGCCCACTGAGCATGCCCAGACTATTAAAATGAATTGACATGTTAATGCTGACAGGAAAAGAGCACAAGAGAGCTTGCTAAATTACTGCTCAGTCAGGCACTAGGAATTCCTGAGTGGCTAACTCCTGAGCAAAACCCACAGCAAGCACAACAACAACAACAAAACTTTATTGTCAAATGCACCCAAACAAACAAACACGAACAGGGTTGTCATGTTAGTAATCCACCTACCCATAAATCATATGGATTTTAATCATACCTGCCACCTTAGCTGCTTATCCCCAGAGAAATTGTTTTCTTTTTGCTCCCTCCTTCATTCACTTTCAATTATCTGGAAGCTGTTTCGTGTGTTTATTTATTTATCTAAAGTTCACATACAGTATGCATGCACAAATTTTCTCCAGGGGTCTGGACCAGGCAGATCATACAAGGACGCAGTGGAGCGTAGCAGCTAACAGCTCAGATGAATGTACTCGGTCTCAAAAACCTGCTTTGGACCATGATGACAAGGAAAGGGGAGGACAGAAAGTAATTAGTGTGTGTACAATGATTGATTATGGCTTAATATTCAGGCATTTCACCTTTAGAACACTCTAGGTAGACGTAGAGAATGATGAAACAGGAAATCCTTGTGGTTTTTGATAAGCGAGGGAAAAAAGTTAAAAAAATAAAAAATCCTGCCTTTCCACATTTAAGTCATTAGCTTTCTCTTCTGTGGAGGTGGAATAAAGTTTATTCACTTTTAAACAAATATGTCTGATCAGTCCGTTCACTGCATTTAAGAATTGTTCAAAATCTCACATATTAAGATGAGCATAAATAAGTGACTTCTAGCCTTGGGCAGGCAGAGAGGAGACGAAAGGAAGCTGCACATTTCAGATGAAATTACCCAATCTCGCCGCCATGTTGTCTTACTCTCATGAACAACTTCAGAAAATGATACCAATTTGGCTACTCAAGGAATAAGTAGTGAACTCTTCCTGACCTTTTCTCAGCTCCAGGAGGTGGAAGAGTAGCACAGGACCATTGTGGAGCCTGTACTCTTTAGACACAAAAAATTATTTTCATGAGACAAAGTTGGACACAAGGTGGATATGCTAGTTCTGGAAAATTCAAAAGAAAGAAAACTTTCACTTTATTATAGCTGTCAAATTCAAGGGGTTTTTGATGCTGTGGAGTAAGTCATGATGGCTTTTTATGCACATTCTGATCTATACTGGCCAAGCTGTGTATCAGCTCCATCTCTAGCTAGAATCTGTTTAGAACACCCATAGAAATTAAAAGGATCACATGGAGTTTGACATTTTGCAAAATGAAAGAATAATGGATGTATTATGTTGTGAGAGTTTTTTTCTTTTAATAAAAATGTCTAACTGACCCTTGGGAAGCTTGGCTGGAAGTTGAGAAGTCTGAATCATTTTTCTTTCTCTTTATACTCAAAAAATATAAGAATGTAATTTTTCAGCTTCATATATCTTTTGATATTTCAGTAAATTTAAGTTAAATTTCTTGCACATAAGCCATAAATTAAATAGTCTAAGTTTCCCCTAAAATAATTTGGTGTCTTATATTAACTTAGCTGTTTATATACTAATGCCCAATAATCAAATATCCCTGCTCTATTTCCTTTTATGTTTTTCTTCTTATCATTGTGGCCAAGAACATGCCATAAAACACAAGAAGTATTGGATCTTTAATCTCAAGTCTAAATAGAATAAATAATCCATATTGTATTGCATATAAAATCTTAGTCTTCCTAAGTGCTAGAATATTTATGCAAAGTAGGCCCTTAAGAAAATATTTGGGGATGGAAAACATATCATTGAGTCACACTTCACAGATATTTTACTATCATACACCCATATTTTAAAGTTTGTGATCATGATTTCATATTTTCTATAATCTTCCTTAAAAAATTCTAATCACTGATTTATTCAAGATATTTATTTAGTACCTAATGTATGTATGTTGGGTAGGTATCAATCACAGTGTCTTCACTGAAGTAGTCTTTAGTTGTTGCATAGATATAGATATAGAAATTGATATATAGATATACCAGTCTCTTCCTATCTATCCACCTCATTTCAAAAATATCAGCTGCAAAGTTCAAAATAGATTAAACTGAACATGAGTTAGCTGCCCTGAAATAACCAAAATATGTCAGTTATTTTTAACGTGGGGAAGAAAAAAAAAAGGTCAACAGTCTGTATTGCTCTATGTGCATTACAAGAGTGAGAAGACAAGGGAGCCCAGAGCAGAACATAGAGCATCACAGAACTGCAGAAATCCCCAGAAAGACTGAGAAGGAAGAGTCAGAGAGATTGAAGGAGCTAAGGAGAATGTGAAATGGGAAGAGAATATTTCAAGACAGAGAAGTCAACGTTGCCCAAAGGTCAAACAACATGAGGACTGAAAAGGATCTTTGGTTTAGAAAGAAGACACCATTGCTGATCTTGCCAGAGTGGTGGAGTAAAAGCCAAATAGCACTAGTTTTAGAAATAAATAAAAGAAAATGAAGATATGACTAGAACCGAAAAAGTATTTTAAGGAGTTTTTCACTGAGAGGGGAAACAGAAAGATAAGATCATAGCTAGAGCAGGGATCTGAGTTGGAAGGAAGATTTTGGGGATACCATACTACAATCACCTGCACTGTAGTCTGTGTCTGGCTCCTGGAATTGTGCAGTACACAGAGTGAGCAGCCCTATCGAGTGTCACTGTTACTGTTTCTGTGTTTGGTCAGTCATTTTTTAAATAGGAGAGTCTTTAGCATGTTGAAGTGTTCATGAAAAGTGGCCAATAGTGAAGGTTAGAGATACTAGGGAAAGAGAGAGATGTTCAAAACAAGTGTGATTAAGGATTGGCCACAGGGGTACAATGGGGCATCTCTTCTTCTCTAAACAAGTATGAATTCAGGTCAGCTTGTATCCTATCACTCGCAGTTCTTCCATAGATGTACACATGGCCAACTTACATAAAAAATCCCATTTGTGCCCTGGCCAAACCATGTATAAATTTTATCTTTTGTACCATGAACATGTGACATTATTTATGTGAAGTAGAAGAAACTCTAGCTGTTTTTTCATTGTCCTATCCCTAACTTCTAGAGCACCACCAATGAGAGGTGCTTAATTAATATTTGTGGCTATTTTAGTAATTTGTAAAATTGTGTTATTTCCTTGAAGAAGATACTGTTTGTCCAGACAACAGAGAATTCACCTTTTTTCTCATGTTGGCAGATTTTGATTTTGTTCACACATATCCTCCATCTCTTCCCCAGCAACTCAAGAGAATTGGAATTAATTGGTCTTAGCAAGTTGCAGTTAGCCTATCAGTCTGTTTTCCAGGGAATTGTTTCATGGTAGGCATGTATGTGGTCCAGGACTGGCCAATGAGATACCTGGAGCCATTACCTTAAGGGATTCAGGAAAATGTTTCCTTGCTAATAAAAAGAAACTTAGAGAAGAAATACATTGTTATCTTCCACTCTATATCAATTTGTCTCCATTTACACCTGGAACTAGGGCACCCATTTCACAAGCATGTAAAGACAAAACTTGCTGAGATTACTAGAGAAGAAAAACTTCTGCAGTTGAACAAGTTAACTCTGACTTTGTTTACTCACTCAACTGTATTCTATTGCCACCCTACCAAGTGCCAGGGGATAGTAGAAACAACAATCATAATCCCTAATTTGAAAAGTTTATAATCTCCTTGTTTTGAAGACAATGTGTCTACAAATAGGCTAGAAGACACAAAAAAAGCTTAACAAATAAGTGTATCTTATCTGAAGGCTTGCCTGGGGATAGGTCTTCTTACAAATTGATTTGGGCTATTGACATATTTAGCAATAGAGTTCTAATATAATGTAATATAGTCTTAGGAGTGACATTCCATAACCTTGTGCATACTCTACCGGTCAGAAGCAAATTATAGGTCCCACCCACAATCAAGGGGAGAGGATTATACCCACCCTTGAATGTGGGAGTTTTCAGTCATCTTATCTACCACAGTCCACCATTTGGCTTTCAATAATAAACATCCTTCCAACATGTAAAATAAATTCATCTCCCCCACAGTTTCCAAAAGTCTTATGCCAGTGTAGCACCAGCTCAAAATTTAAGAGCTCATCATTTAAATTAAGTCCAGGTAACAATGAGGTTTCTGGACATAACTGTTAAGAATAGATAGACATTTTTGAGACATTCCTCTCCTGCAACACTAAAAACACAATTATCTGCCTCTAACAAACTCAATATAAAATGGTGGGACAGACAGAAATAACATTTATAGACATTCCAGTTCAAAAGGGGGGAAACATGGAAGATAAAAACAAGTCAACATTCCATGTCAGTTCTGAAACCAGCCAAGCAGATGTTTAGCTTTTTTTAAATTAGATTTCAAGGACTGGGAATAATTCTCTGTCCCTTTAGGCTTCACTGTATGGCTCTCAGTTTTGTTTTTTGGGTCACTCTTCCTTCTTCATGAAAGGTGCACCAGTTTTCGGTTGACTAGGTCTATCAATACCTCCTGCCAGTAGAATTGTGGAGGTCTGACATCCTCATTTCATATTGTACTTTTTTTTGTTTGTTTGTTTTGTTGGCTTTGTTTTTTGTTTGTTTGTTTGTTTGTTTGTTCGAGCTGATAGTGACTTTTTAAAAATATTTTATTTAAATTGCAATTTCTTAACATACCATGTAATATTAGTTTCAGGTATATAACAAAGTGATTCAACACTTCCATCTACAATAGCCAAATTAAGGAAACAGCCCATGTACTCATTGATTGATGAATGGATAAAGCAGATGTGAAACATACACACAGACACACACACACACACACACACACACACACACACACTGGAATATTACCCATAGAAAAAGATGAAGTCTTGATATTTACAATGACGTGGATGGAGTTAGAGTGTATCATGTTAAGTGAAATAAATCAAAGACAAAAACCATATGATTTCACTCATATATGGCATTTAAGAAATAAATGAACAAAGGGGGAAAAAGGAGAAAGACAATCAAGAAACAGACTTTTAACTACAGAGATAGCGACTTCTTTATCAAAACAATCACCTCAAGTATTTTCTAGGTCTCCTATGGATTTTAATGAGGTTCACATCATTAAACAAAACCCCGCTCCATGATCTTTTTAAGACAAAATCTCTACCCTGGTGTCCTGCTAAAATGGCTAAGGGATACCATGCTTAATTTAGTAGAATATTTATGATTTAGTTGGGAAAATCTGTGCAGCATAATATTAATCTCCTAATAGGTCCCTTTTTGTGGCTTAATAGCCTAAACTTTTCATCTTTCTGAAGCTTTAGTTTTAAAAGGCTAAACAGTCACACCCCCGACTTTTTTTTTTCCCTGAGCAAGCATTCCTGACAGTGAATCTCTTCTTTTTTTTTTTTTAAGATTTTATTTATTTATTAGTTAGAGAGGGAGAGAGAGCGAGCACAGGCAGACAGAGAGGCAGGCAGAGGCAGGCAGAGGCAGAGGGAGAAGCAGGCTCCCTGCCGAGCAAGGAGCCCGATGTGGGACTCGATCCCAGGACGCTGGGATCATGACCTGAGCCGAACGCAACCGCTTAACCAACTGAGCCACCCAGGTGTCCCCTGACAGTGAATCTTTTAATGTTGACTCCAACACCCCTCTCCCAGTCTGGAGAGACTGAGAATTTTCAACATCATCAAATCTTGGTTCTTTTTCAATAGTTCTTCCCTTAATTTTTGCCTTCTCACATTTTACTACAATCAGAAAGCATAAATGGGACAATACCTTCACCGCTCTGCTCAGAAATCAGCTATATAACCAAATTTATCACCTACATTTCTGCTTTTCATATAACTGCAGGAGACAATTTTGCTGAGCTTTCTGCCATGTATAACAAGAATCCCTCTTCCTCCAGTTTTCAACAGCACACTCTTCATTGTGAGCCCTCAGTGATAGCAGCCTTAGTGTCTAGATATCTGCCCAAACTAGGCATTTTCTATCCTGCTTATCAAAATTCCTCCTGCCTCTGCCCATAGTGTGGTTCAAAGCCACTCATGGATTTTTAGTTATTAGTTTTCTATACCATGTAACAAATTACCACAACCTTAGTGACTTAAAACAACATGTATTTATTACTTCACTGTTTCTGTGAGTCAGGAGTTCAGGTGTGTCTTTGCTGAGTCCTCTGTAAGGACACAGAACCAAGGTGTGAGTAAAGGCTGTGAATGTCATTTGAAGGCTTAAATTCACTTCTAAATTCACTCGGATTGATGACAGAATTCATATTTATTTTGACTAAAAGAATGAGAGAGCTAGCTTCTAGATGGCTATTGGCTAGAGGTTTTCCTTAGCTCCTTGCCATTTGGGCCTCCTAAGATAATGGCCTCTTACTATTTCAAAGCCAATAAGAGAGGAAGACTCTAAAACAAGTCTGCTGGCAATGGCAAGCGGGTTATTATAAAATGTTACACATACATGGGAGTGACTCCCATCACCTCTGCCATATTCCATCGGTTAGAATCAAGTCAAAGATCTCACCTATTCTCAAAGAGAAGATTATAACAAAAGTGTGAGTGTGAGGTATGTGTTATGGACTGAACTGTGTTCCTCCAAAACTCATTCATTGAAGTCAGACCCCAAGTACCTTAGAATGTGGCTTCATTTGGATACAGGGCATTTAAAGATATAAGTAAGTCAAAGCGGTGTTATTAGGCTGTGCTTTAACCTGATGTGACTGTTGTCTCTATAAGAAGAGATTAGGAGAAAGGTGCAGAGGAAAGACCATATGAAGACACAGAGAGAAGATGGCCATCCACAAGCCCAAGGAGAGGTTTCAGAAGAAACTACCCCTGCTAACACCTTGATCTTTGGACTTTAAATTCTAGAATTGTGAAAAATAAATTTCTGTTGTTAAAGCCACCCAGGCTATTGTATTTAGTTACAAGGAAGCCTTAGCAAACTAATATAGTGTGCTTGCTCACTGGAGGTAACCTTCGTGTCTGTCCTCCACAATTCCAGAAATTTCTGATGGTTCCAAGACATGGTCTTAAGGAACTCTTGGTGTTCTTCTGAGGTGCCTTCCCCCAGGAGAGGGGGGTGAAGAGGGCAAACATACAGGAGTCTAGGGCTCTAACTCCTTTTCAGTGAGAGACTTGTACTTTAATCTGTTGTAAATATGTGGATTCAACCTTACAAGAGATCCTTTCAAATTCAAAGAATTTCCGTTGTCTTATTTAACATGCCCTATCCCAGAAAAATATTCTTCCTACAAAAATTGTACTGATCATCAAAATAGCACTGGGCTAGTTAAATTTAAGAGATTTATTAAACTCTAATATCCACTCTGATACATGCCATTTTGGCAATTTTGAACAAGCCCCCTAAGCATTCTGGCCTTTTATTTATTTATTTTTAATTTTTTTTTAAAGATTTTATTTATTTGACAGAGATCACAAGTAGGCAGAGAGGCAGGCAGAGAGAGAGAAGCAGGCTCCCCGCTGAGCAGAGAGCCTGATGCAGGGTCGCTGGATCCCAGGACCCTGAGATCATGACCTGAGATAAAGGCAGAGGTTTTAACGCACTGAGCCACCCAGGTGCCCCACATTCTGGCCTTTTAGTTTCTTCACCCATAAAAATAGGAGTTTGGACAAAATGTTTTTAGATTCCTTTCTATCTCTCAGTAATGTAAATCACAGCCGTCTATACATTTTGTTGTTAATCACTTGGCTTCTGTTTCTGTAGTTATAGGGGAGAGATAATAAGATAATGCTCTATTATACAAAGTTTATTTCGCCTAATCAATGACGAAGATTTCTGATCATTGAAAGCTAAACACAGATTGTACAGAAAAGGAACTTGACAGTATTTTCCCAGCATCAGAAAGATGCATAGGAGCTGTATGTTGAACACCGACTGCAGTTTTTAATTCTGTTACTTGTCTGTGAGGAAGGAAATGAGATTAGACATAATAGATTGGAACTTATTTTTATAAGTTCTGTCAGTGCAGAAGAGTCTTCTCCAGTCAATTTGAAGAGACAACATTTTTGTATAAATCATAAATCACAGTTTTTAACCTTTGTGTTTTCAGACTTTATAGAGCTGAGATGTCTCTTTGGTGTCTGTGTAAAACCAGTGACAAATTAGAAAGTGAAATTCAACTTCTTTTGTTCCTATGCCATGTTTTTTTATTGCTTTGAGCGTCTTTACTCACTGATATGGGAGTCTCAATCAATGAAGAATTCTTTATTCTCACACCTGTAGTCTGAACTTGCTACCATAGTTAAAACTTTATAATTTTGCTGGGTGCTGTCAGAACTCAACCCAGAGACTACAGACAAATTCACCTTCATTCACCATAACATTCCAAATATTCATTTCCTTTAGGCAGTGGTTCCAAATTTGCGGTCAGCATGAGTTTTAAAAAAAAAAAAAAAAAAAAACTTTCAATGTCCCTTTAATTCTTGGTTGTCACCTATCCTGTCCTCAGAATTCCAAACCCTTCTGTCTCTGGTTTCCACAATGAAGATCCCTGAACAAAACTCTATGAATACTTGGGGCACCTGGGTGGCTCAGTGGTTAAAGCCTCTGCCTTCGACTCAGGTCATGATTCCAGGGTCCTGGGATCCAGCCCCGCATTGGGCTCTCTGCTCAGCCGGGAGCCTGCTTCCCTTCCTCTCTCTGCCTGCCTCTCTACTTGTAATCTCTGTCTGTCAAATAAATAAAAAAAAATATTAAAAAAAAAACTCTATGAATACTTAAAAGGCCAAGTTTCTAGAACTATGTCAAGCTAGCATGAGCTCTCTGATGTATGGGTGACAGGCAAGGACTAAATTGGGCCACATTTGCTGAATTATCCAAACCTATAGGGGGCAGGATTCCACCTGGTTGGGATCTTCTACTGGAGTAAACTCAGGAACCAGCATTTATGAAATGAAATGGGCTGTAAGGGAACAGCCAAAGTGACGGCAGATTTTGTGTTCAATGACCGTATGGTTTTCATTACCTTGTTCTCAACGAAGAATCCATCCAAAGAACAACCAAATGAAAGCAATGTGTAAACCATGTCAACCCATCCTTGGATGAATGTGTCACATTGCCTCTGTTGTCTAATGGCGACTGTGTGTGCAAAGGTGGGGAAGGGAGAGGGGAAGAATTAGGAAAAGTAAAGGTAGTGTGAAAAGAAGGTACAGTAAGAGCAAAAAAAAAAAAAAAAAGAAAGAAAGAAATGTGTCAGCCATTCAGCTGTCTCATTATGTAGCTTCCCACATTCACCAAAGATGTAATTCATCCTGCAGGTGCAAACATTGTTGGCTTTCTCATAAACTCTTGACGGATGGACCGGATGTATGTTTCCTTACCCCAGATGCTCTTTAAGAATACCGACAATGAGATAGGGGATTGTGTGCACCTGAATCAGCACATTCACTGAGTCTTATTTGTCTCATTTCTTGTTTAAAGAATCGGTGGTGGTGTGCACAGAGCAACAAAACTAGGCAGAGGGGTTTTTTTTTTTTTTTTTCAATACAGAAAGATGGCCAATCTAAACACCATTTTGAGTCACTTCTTATAACTGCTTCTGAGATAAATATGACACTACTGCCTTGATTACTTATCACCAAGAGACACATTAGTGGACAATGATCAGAACACATGATAATATTGCATCCTGAAATAAAATTCATCCTTATGTTTTCTACAAGGTTTTCAAGAATTTAAGATGGATTTTTCCACTATCAATTAAGGGGGGAAAGAGATTTTTTTTTCAAGTCACTTGAAAAGAAAATATAGTGGAAATAGGAATGTCCATTCTATCTGAATCAGTGGCCTCCCTCCCTGCTCATCAACTCCCACCAACTTTGAGGATCCAAAATCCCAAACAAAACTAACTCTTTTCTGGTTGAAGTTCCATTGACTCTTGGCAAAAAGCAACTTCCTGGTTCAAAGAAAAAAGGCTTATAAAAAAGCTCACAAGGCTTCTTAGACATCAAATGAGTCTTACGAAACCACATTTTGATGAGCTAAGTGTAAATGAATCAGAAACACATGGATTAAATTTCCCTTGAAATACACATGGGTTTGAGAATCAAGGAAAAAGTGTTTAGCCAAATGTGTTTTGGGTTTTCTTGAACTGAAAACATTTGAAAAAAGTTGAGGCATTTGCTAAACCCTAATACACTGTTGTGTTTGCTCAACTCTCCTCTAAATCAATTAAATTTCCACGAGGCTTCCTCTGTTTCCTCGTGGTTTGTCTTGTCCCCTCTGTCTTGACACTTTATAGACCAAACCAAGTTCCCATTGAAAAAATAGACTGTTGTTCTAGATCCACTCAAATATGAGGGAGCTATTAAAAAACCCAGTGAATCAGAGACATTAAGGGATGGAAAAGCACCCATTAGGTCATGTATCCTACCTATCCCGAGGGTTGGAGCACATGCACTCACTACTTTCTAGTGCTTTATCC
The DNA here is from genome assembly GCA_003697995.1 of Taxidea taxus jeffersonii. Classification (NCBI taxonomy): domain Eukaryota; kingdom Metazoa; phylum Chordata; class Mammalia; order Carnivora; family Mustelidae; genus Taxidea; species Taxidea taxus. The sequence goes on along the minus strand of RCUC01167366.1, from coordinate 7,595 downwards.
AATATAGTTTTAAATGTCTCAAGTGACAGGATTTCCACCACCTCCCTTGGGAGGATATTGTGCATTCTAATAGATTTTGCCATTAGGAACCATGCCTAAATGTGTAACAGAGGCACAATAGGATGTCTGAGGGGGAGAAAAAGGTAGTATGGATACTTAACTCTTTCACTACTCTGTATCAATCACCTGTGGCATGTTCAGTAAACTTCTTTGGCATTTCAATACTACAGAATGTGCTATTTGCACACCTTACTACATTACTAGTTTTCATACATACAAAAACCAATATTTTGTTAAGGGTATAAAATAATGCTTATTTTAATGTAAGACAAAGCTCCACAATGAACAGATCCATCAAAATAAAACTATGGAAAGTCATAAATATATTTTCTTACCTGATAATATTGTTTTAACATTCCTTAAATATATACGACTTTGAATGGCAAGACTTTTACTGCCATTATGTCAGAAATGACGTCTAAGTGGCCGCAAGCGGAACCTAACCACGTACGCTACCTGTATATGTATTATATTACCTCCCTACTCTCCAGCCTGACTTCCTTCTGCTGCTAATATCTTTTCTTTAAGCCTCTTCACAGCAAACTGAACTTATTTCCCATTTCTTCTGCTCCTCGGCAGGCAATGGGTACGTCAGGCATTGTGTTTTTGTTTTTCCAGATAGAAAGAAAAACCCAGCTTTCAATATTACCAACATGTTTTCAGAGGTCTTATGGCAGGGTTTACATTAATTTGCTCTAGTACTCATTCTACTTACAAATGAGTTATAAGTCACATCATGACTTACGTGGCCTGTCACAGTGCTACTGTGCTGACCTTTTCAAGATTCTGCATTGTGAACAGCTGACAGGCAAACCTCTTCCATGCCAGCTATTGCAACCTATAAAACTTAACTAGTGAAGTGGCAAGAAGAATCAGGTAAGGGGGATGGAAAACCTCATGATATTCCCGACTTCTCTTTCTAATTTCCTCAGATATGAGGGGGCTTTTCACATTTCACACAATCTTTTCTTCTCCTTTGAAAATGAGCAGTTTCCTTTCCCTCAACCCCGTTCTCCATATTATCTTGCCTCTCTGTATGCATTTCTGAGTCAGTCATATAGAATGAGTCCCTTCTTGGGGTATGGAGTTGAGACATTTGTATCTAAGTTGCTCTTTTGCTACTGTTTTAAGATTTGGTGGGGGATTTGGTAGGGATCGAGATAGTTTTCAAAATTCTAGATTCATTTGATTCTTATCACCCCTTCTTACTTTAAATTGTGTTTTTCAAAGATAATTTAAATAATACTTATATCCAAGTACTTGCTTTTCACCTACTACACTCTGCACTTAGTAATACTTACCTTAGCAAAGAGAACGGGCCATCTTGTTCCCTGTGTTACTATGTTACAGCAAAACCTGAGGTTGCTCTCCTCTGACTGTTTACATTACTGCTACAGCTTTCCTTATCTGCTATTTTCCCACAACAGATCCCGTTCTCCTTTTTACATTTTTTCTTTAATCTTCTAAGTCAACTCTCATAGCCCTTTAATAAGAGTGTTACTTTTCTCTGAATTTCTTCTAATGGTCCCCCTTTTTCTCTTGCTTAAGAGGATTGCTGTTAATATTTAACAATTTCAAATTTCTGTTTTTAAAAGATATTTGATTTTGGGTATCTAGGCTGCTTTAAGTTTTTGTCAAATTTTCATAGCAAAGACTGAAAAGCACATATACAATCATCATTTGGTAGCAAACAGGACCAAAAACAGGGAGGAATGCTGTTTTTCTTTCTTCTTTAAAAATTTTTCGATATTCAAATGATTACAAACAGAATAAGAACAATATTCTGAATCGAGTTCCTTAGATCTATATCCTAATCCAAATTAGGTGAGTTTCTGGGTAAAGGAGTATTTATTTTGCCACTTAGAAAATGTTTTAAATCATGTCTCATGTTCAAAAAACCGAGAAATAAAAGACTTAGTTCTTCCTACAGAGTTAAACTGTGAGATTATGGTAAGCATATGCTGCATGCTGCCATGTTATGACCACGAGCTTGTTTTTTTCATTAATGGCAAAAGTGAAACCAGATTCTGTTACATACACAATGTGATGTCTTCAGCTTACACAAACTTGGTACAGTCAAAAAATCTATCAGGAGGAGCTGAGGGTGAGGCTGTGTTCAACTAAGTTCAAATATACATATTTTACCTTCTACTTGTTATACAACGGACACCTTTAAATAAATGTCACTGTCAGTTCATCTTAATAAGCATGTCAGAAAGGGAATGCAAATTCAATATTTGTTTTTTAAAATGCTTTTATTCTATCTTACAAACACATGCTATTTCAAAAGAAGATATTAGCCAGTTCTTGAAAGCCAATATTTTCTATGCTACAATCATTTCATAGACATTGGGAAAGAGAGAAAATATTTATAAAGCACTTAGTGATGAGTAATTCACAAGGAAATAATTATAAATACAAGACAAACAAATTGGCAATTGTTTGCATTTCAAATTAGAAATCACATAAAATGAAGCATTGCTCTGATTTGCTTCATGAGCACTTTTAGGGAATGCTATTTCTACCTACACTTGTGAGGCTCACATGGAGGTCTAGCTGATAGAACATTAGCCGAGAGTCTGGATTGCATAAAGTTTCTCCTGGCTCTATCAGACCTCACTGTGTGGCCTGGTGGAATCTGCTCTGGATTTTCTGTATTTCAGTTTCCTCATCAGTGCAGCTGGTGATAAGATAAAGAGAAACTTTTAAAAATATGTCAAAGGTATTAATGATCAAGCATGCTAATAATGTATTAGGACCGAAGCATGTTTTTCACAACAAACATGTTTTCTCTAAAGTCACTGATACTCCTAGTAGACTTGATTCCACCTAGACTTTTTAGATAATCATGAATGTCTCTTTAAGAGATGAAGAAGAATGCATAGTTATTCAAGAGATGAGGAGATTTGACGAGATAACAAGACTGACCCAGGGCCACTATGAGTATCAGAAAAATTAGCTAATGCCTTGTTTATAGAACAAATATAACTTAATATGATCTTATAACATTAAAGCTTAATTAGCCACAGACAGACTTTCTCTGGTTATTAACTCCTTAATTGATGATATCAGCACAATCTCCTTGTTCTTATCCAATATGAGTACCAAGCAGCAAAAAGATACAGGTCTTAAGTCTCTTTTCAACAGGCATCCTTACAAACCACAAAATACTCAAATTTACTTGTATCCTCAGCCAATGGCATGGAGAAGAGTGAGAGACCAGGGAGGGAGATAGGTTAGCATATGTAGGCAAAGTCACGCCAGCCCCTGAGTGATTCAAAATGTGATGTTTCTCACCACATGGACAATCCAATGTTAAAATACAAGGTATGTAAAAATACACAAGACTAATTAAATTTGTGATCCTGCTTTTGTTTGAGCCATGTATGACTCAGTATCCCCTGCAGGGATGGTGCTAACGCTGACTCATGGAAGGGAGATCATGTTCCCAGGTTTATTTGGAGAGTTCAAACTCACATTTGTTGTCCTTGCTTCCTGTTAGCATCATTCTAGATTTTTTCACCCATTATTGGTAGTAGTTGTGCTCAAGTAAGTTGGGATGATTTGGTGGAACTCCACCTTTCAGTCATTTAGCCACTGAATATATATATTTCCTTTAAAGTCTTCTGGCCTTATATATATATTTTTGGCCTTTTGCAATAAATATAAATTTTAAGTGTTTTTAATGGGAAGTTAATTACTGAATTTCTGCTTGCCAAGAAAGAGGATGAACTTTTAACTTGCACAAAATGCTTCTTGACATTTATTATCCACCATAGGAACTGTAAAGATATCAGTAAACACATGAAAAACTGAGTTGCAACTCTTCCCAAGAAGCATTAGCATTTACTTCAAAAGTTAGTAGCTATTTATAGATGACTGTGCCAAAGATGGTTATTTAACAAATGTAGCTAAAGAAGGTAGGTTTTCATATTTTTCTAAAAGCAAGGCTTTTCATTTAGATCAAGTTAATGGTCATTAATCATTAATTTTGCTCATGTTAAAGTCAAAATTTTCTTGTGCACATTAAAAAAAAAAGAACAGCTGCTAATGTATTGGCTTTATTGGCAGAAGTTTGCAAGTGGTTAAGTGATATTAGTTTCAGACTCTTATTATTAGATGTTTCCAAATCACAATTCTAACAGTAGTGTAATTTTTCTTTCACATTTATAAGATCAAAAGATTAGAGTAGTTCATTTTGCTGAAATAAAACATCTGACATTGTAAATTTATTTAAGAATTTCAGTAAATAAATAAAAGTTACTTGTTTTTGTACTGATAATGTAAATATAAATATTGGTGAAGAAAAGTGTCAGTGTCATGTTAAAAACAATCTTACTAATTTAGGAAGCCTATGGAACAGAAATATACTTGGAATTGTCTATGGTGAACACATAGTTTATGCTTTTGCTTCCAAACAACTGTGAAAATCTCCAATTAAAGTAGGAGAAGCTGTTGGCAGACTTTAGGTTGGTTCTTTTTTCCGCACAGTAGGACTGACTAAAATGCAGAAATGTTTGTGTTGTGTTACTGATGAATTAAACAACAACATGGTAGTACAGGCATACCCTCTTCATTGTCCATCAACAAACAGATTCAGATGTTAGAAATGTTTTATTCTTTATCCCACAAGGAGCTGCTTCCTAAGTAAACCTAAGTATTCTCACATGGTATTACAACCCTCTTATAATTCATATATCACTGTTAAAAATGAGAACATAAACAGGAAACCTTAAAATTTGTACACAATGACAAAATACCTCAAAAAGCCAAAGTAATTTCTTTTAAAAAATTGTTTATTTATTGAGAGAGAGCCCAACACGGGGCTCCTTCCCATGACCCTGAAATCATGACCTGAGCTGAAATCAGAAGTTCAGATGCCTAGCCAACTGAACTACCCAGGCACCTCAGATAAACAAAGTAATCTTAAGAAAGAACAAAACTGGAGGCACCACACTTCAGAAGTTCAAAGTATATTACAAAGCTACAGTGATCAAAACAGGGTGGTATTGGCATTAAAAACAGACACAAAGACTGATGGGAGAGAACAAAGAGCCCAGAAATGAACCCACTCATATATGGTCAATTAATTCACAACAAAGGGGCCAAGAACATACAATAGGAAAAGAATGTGCAATGTTATTCTCACACATTGAAAAGTGTGTGAAAACTGTGTCCATGAGCATCTGTGCTTTATCTCAATAGCCTCTCTTGGACTTTTCTAATACCCTTGGACACATCTTGTTAAAAGATGTACAAAATAAACTATTTTTAGTCTAGAAATGCTTAGAAATGTTTCCATATGAATTAATGGTAAATATTTCTTTGCTTTATGTCATTTCAGCTTATTAAAGGTTTCACAGAAACATTCTACTTTCAGATAGTGGGGGAAACCTCTACAGGCAGATCTGACTTAAACATTTCTAATTTAAAAATCATACTGCAGGGGGGAGGAGTCAAGATGGCGGAGAAGTAGGAGGCTGAGACGACATCAGCCAGCAGGAGATCAGCTAGATAGCCTATCAAACCATTCCGAACACCTACAAATCCAACAGGAGATCGAAGAGAAGAAAAACAACAATTCTAGGAACAGAAAATCGACCACTTTCTGAAAGGTAGGACCAGCGGAGAAGTGAATCCAACACAACGGGAAGATAGACCCCAGGGGGAGGGGCCGGCTCCCGGCAAGCGGCGGAGCACAAAATCAGAACTTTTAAAAGTCGGCTCCACGGAGGGACATCGCTCCAGAAGCTAAACTGGGGTGAAGACCTCGTGGGGACAGCGTGGACTCAGGTCCCACGGGGTCACAGAAGGATCGGGGGTGTCTGAGTGTCGCAGAGCTCACAGGTATTAGAGCGGGGAAGGCGGCTGCGGAAACAGAGCCGAGATTTCCTAGTGGTCTGTGACACGGACCGGTGCTCTGTGGCACTGGCCGGTGCTCTGTGCGAGGCGTCCCCACAAGATCCGGGGAGACTCCGACCCGGGAGAGCTCAGGGATCTACGGGCTCCGGAGACTCCAGGTGGGACTCTGCCAGAGACAGAGACGCTTGATCACAGGCTGGGTGAGCTCGGAGCACTCCCAGAAGCCAGTGAGACGGGACTGCTTAGGCACGATTTTCTCTGAGCGCGGTCTGCAGGCGCGCGCGGTCTGCGGGTGCGCGCAGTGTCGGCGGGCCTGCGGGGTCTGCGGGCCTGCGGTGTCTGCTGGCGCGCGGTGTCTGCGAGCGGACGCGCGCGCGCACTCTCCGGCGCAAACGTGGGGGAGGGAGACTGGAGGGATTAAACGCTTTTCGCGGGCCGGCAGTGTCTGCTGGCGCGCAGTGTCTGCAGGCCGACGCGCGCGCGCACTCTCCAGCGCAAACGTGGGCTAGGGAGTCTGGAGGGATTAAACGCTTTTCCCTGAAGGTGCGCTGAAGACTGGGGCCCCTAGCCCTCGGCTCCTCTGAACCGGAGATTGGGAGGCCGCCATTGTCATTCCCGTCCTCCAGAACTCTACAGAAAGCGCGTTAAGGGAACAAAAGCTCCTGAAAGCAAACCTGAGAGGATTACTTAGCCCGGCCCCTGGTAAGGGCGGTGCAACTCCGCCTCGGGCAAAGACACCTGAGAATCACTACAACAGGCCCCTCCCCCAGAAGATCAAAGAAATACAGCCAAGACCAAGTTCACTTAACAAGGAGAACAGCGGATTCCTATCTAGACAAAATGACAAGGCGGAAAAACTCACCACAAAAAAAAGAGCAGGAGACAGGACCGAAGGCTAGGGACCTAATCAATACAGACATTGGTAATATGTCAGATCTGGAATTCAGGATGACGATTCTCAAGGTTCTAGCCGGGCTCGAAAAAGGCATGGAAGATATTAGAGAAACCCTGTCAGGAGAAATAAAAACCCTTTCTGGAGAAATAAAAGAAATAAAGTCTAATCAAGTTGAAATAAAAAAAGCTATTAATGAGGTGCAATCAAAAATGGAGGCTCTTAATGCTAGGATAAATGAGGCAGAAGACAGAATTAGTGATATAGAAGACCAAATGGCAGGGAATAATGAAGCAGACCAAAAGAGAGACAATCAACTACTGGACCATGAGGGGAGAATTCGAGAGATAAGTGATGCCATAAGACGAAACAACATTAGAATAATTGGGATTCCAGAAGAAGAAGAAAGAGAAATAGGAGCAGAAGGTATACTGGAGAGGATTATTGTAGAGAATTTCCCTAATATAGCAAGGGGAACAAGCATCAAAATCCAGGAAGCCCAGAGAATACCTCTCAAACTTAATAGGAATCGACCCACACCCCGCCATCTAATAGTAAAATTTACAAGTCTTAGCGACAAAGAGAAAATCCTGAAAGCAGCACGGGACAAGAAGTCTGTAACGTACAATGGTAAAAATATTAGATTGGCAGGAGACTTATCCACAGAGACCTGGCAGGCCAGAAAGAACTGGCATGATATATTCAGAGCACTAAATGAGAAAAACATGCAGCCAAGAATACTTTATCCAGCTAGGTTATCATTGAAAATAGAAGGAGAGAT